>QUSF01000003.1:44938072-45234433 GCA_003676055.1 Chloebia gouldiae
TCTGTCCGCAGCTGCCCCGCCGCCGCCCGGTCCGTCGCCGGCTTCCCGCCGAGGTCCATGAGTCGCGGGCGGGCAGCGCCCCGCGCCCGCTCCCCCGGCTCCGGCAGCGGCCCGTGGCGGCGGTGAGATGGGGGGCAGCCTGGGCTGCCACCGCTCCATCCCCCGCGACCCGGCCGACCTGTGCCACAGCCGCAAGTTCAGCGCGGCGTGCAACTTCAGCAACATCCTCGTCAACCAGGAGAGGCTCAACATCAACACGGCCACGGAGGAGGAGCTGATGACCCTGCCCGGGGTCACCCGAGTGGTGGCCCAGAACATCGTGGAGTACCGCGAGTACATCGGCGGCTTCAAGAAAGTGGAGGACCTGGCGCTGGTGAGCGGGGTGGGGGCGGCCAAGCTGGAGCAGGTGAAGTTCGAGATCTGCGTGAGCAGCAAGGGCAGCTCGGCGCAGCACTCGCCCAGCTCCGTGCGCAAGGACCCGGCCTCTGAGCACCACCTGTCCGCCACCAAGATCAACATCAATACGGCCACCCCGGCACAGCTCATGAGCATCCGTGGCATCACTGAGAAGATCGCCAACAGCATTGTGGACTACCGTAAAGAGCATGGGCCTTTTAAAAGTATCGAGGACCTGGTGAGGATGGACTGCATCAATTCCTCCTTTCTGGACAAAATCAGGCACCAGATTTTTGCAGAGCGCTCCAGACCCCCTTCAACAAATACCAATGGTGGCCTCAACTTCATGGCCAAGCCTCACCCCAGCCCCACCTCTCTTAGCCTCCAGAGTGAGGACTTGGACTTTCCTCCCGGGGGTCCAACCCAGATCATATCCACTCGCCCTTCTGTGGAGATGTTTGGGGGGGTGAGAGATGGCAGACCCGTCTTCAGGGTGGCTACGTGGAACCTGCAAAGCTGCTCCACAGAGAAGGCCAACAACCCAGGCGTGCGGGAGGTCGTGTGCATGACGCTGCTGGAGAACAGGTAAGAGGCAGCACCTGACCTGCAGGCCCAGATCCATGTAGGATTGTAGGCTCATGCCTTTGAGGTTTGGGCACTGTAGAGCCTTGTTGTGATCCTAGTGGGACTCGCTCTTTCCCGGGATTACTAAATGTTTCCCACTTCTTGCATGAAGCCCTGTTTGAGTCATAGCCCTCGGACTGTAGTGGCTGTCCCTGGATAAAGCTGTTGTAACCCTCGATAGGCAGTGGAGCTCCCGAGGAGGTGTGTGTGTGCACACAGCTGTGCAGGGGAGACTGGCCTGGTACAGTCACCTTAGGCCTGCTAATGGTTGGTCAAGGATTTAATGGTTTCTTCATTAAGAGCCTTTTGAACATGTCATGGAGAGCTGCCTTTCCTGTCCGAAGCTGGAGGGCAGTAGCAGGAGAAGGGCTGTGTAACAGGTGTGGAATGCCACAGCTCGTCCTGCAAGGGTGACACGGCTTGTTAATGAGTGCTCACGGGGCATCTTCTGAGCTGGAGGGACTGCTCATCCTTGGGGGTGTGAGACATGCAGCGCCTGCCTGCTGTGCTGTCCTTGTGCCAGGCTTTGTGCCCTGACTGCGCCGAGCACTTGGTGGTGTGGCAACCAGGATGGTCCTTCAGGTGTTAATGAAAAGCTGAGAGTTTGGGTTTTGTTTTTTGTGTGTAATTGGGCAAGAGTGCTGGGGACGTCTGTTGTACTAAATTCTGCTGGACACAGAAATGTAGATTGCAATAAGCATTTTGAAATAACTCTAGCCCTTTCCTTTTCTTGTCAAATCTGTCCCAGCTGATCTGGCATTTAGTTTACAACAGAAGTAAAGTTACTTTTATCTCTGGCTGTGACTCAGACTTCCAGCAGGAAATGAATAAGGGCAGGGGACTCGGGCTTTTCTGAAAGGGATGTTGTGGGGAGGGGAAGTGCTCATGAACTGTTATCTCTGTCCTTTTCCAATAATATGCTGAATAACAGCTCTTGTCGGTGCGGTTGCAGAGGTCAGGCATGCGGGCAGGATGGTGACAGTGATGTGCAATCCTGAAATCCTGTGCTGCAGTACAGTATTTGTGGCCAGGGATATCTCTGCTGTGCACTACTTGGGAGCCTGATGCTCCCACATAGGAAACATCTGTCATCTCACAGCCACCACTGTTTGGTACCCAAAATGAAGATGATAGACCAGCAGGATTATTGAGATGTTACACTGATGGCTTCAGCGCTTCAGCCTAACATCTGTCAGTATTCTGCTGTGCTTCTCCCTTTGTCTCTACTCTCTTGGTCTCTCTTGCTCTTCTTTTTTTTTTTTTTTTTTTTTTTTTTTTTTTTTTTGTAAGCAGCTGGGGTGCTGGGGAAAGAAACGATTATGTCTAGTCTCAGAATAATTCTAATAATCCAGTTTTGGAAGAAAAGTGACTTCAGTGATTTATTTATATTTTTTATATATGTATATAAGGGATTTTTAAGGACCTTATCCAGTAAAGTGCTAACTGTCATTTTTGCAATTTCAGCATTTTGGGGGGAAAAAAGCTCCAAACAAGATGGTCCACCTATAACAGAAACCAGAAAGATGTAGTGGCTTATAAAATAAAGCTGCCTTAGCCCAAGCTAGCCACTGTGTATGCAGAGTTTGGCCCCAGAAATGTGTTTAATTTTTGCCCTTAGACTGCATGGTGCTTAATTTCTGTGCAGCTTAACCAACAGGCTGTTGTGCTGGGTGCTGTAAAATGTCTCTTGGATACTTTGAAGTTTCAAAGAAGCCTGGTAGAGCTACTTGTTTTTGTTCTGTTTTATTGCACATTTCTGTGCCATCAATCACACAGGGTAAGTACGATGCAATTGTTTTCTGTACTTGATCCAATTTGTGATAATGTGAGAAGCTGGAAAGAATGTGCATCCACAGACAAGCCTGCAAAACTTACCTGGGAGAATAGATGTGGGAACAGAAAAAAGCAACACTATGCAGGAAAAAAAATATATGTTGGGAAAAGCCATACTCAGCTACTCAGGCAGGAATTTCCTCTTGCTTGTGTGAGCATTGCTGGGGTCAGTGGAGCTGTAAAACAGCCTCAGTGAGGCCAGAAACTGCCTTCATTCTGCTTCTGAGCTCTGTGGTGTCACCCCCAGCTCAGGTTGTGTACCCTGGGAATAGACAGAATGCCTTGCAAACTAATCTTTGCCCAGGGAAATCGACTTCAGTAGACAGTCAGCTGGAGAAATTCACCTCTTGCTTCTCCAAGCAAGATTATATCACTGCACAGGGCTCACCAGCACTTCAGCCTCACAAAATCCATGGATGTGTTTTCAAGGTGCTCTGTGGGTGTCCCACATGTGTTGCTCAAGTTTCCAGCTGTGACCCAAGCTGGAGGTGGATCTGAAGGCTCTTTGGCCTGACTGTAGGTGCTCTCATGAGCTGTGCTAATGGGCATCTGCTTGCTGCTGCCCTGATGTGCAGGAGTAAGTGTGCTCCTTCATGCTGGCTCCTTATAGTCAGGGCTGGTCTCAGGTAGTCCAGGATGCTCTCAGAAGCTGGAGTACTTCCTGTTGCAGTACATAAAGCTGGAGGAGCTGCCTCACCTGGTTTCTTAAGCCCAGAAATAAAGCACAGCAAGTCAAGAAGATTAGTAAAACTGTGTCAAGAGAAGCAAAGAATCTTAATTTTACCTACTGGGGACTTTTATGCCAGTTAAAAGGCTTGCTTTGGGCCCTGCCTTGGGGTTTGCTTTGGGGTTTGCTTTTTAGAATTGTTTTGGCTGGTTGGGGATTTTTGTGTTTAATGACCTGGTCACAGCGAGTAGCTTTAAAATCCCTTAGGGTTGTTCTTTCAGGTGTTAACAACAGGGAAAAGTACTGCTTCTTTCCAGATGAGGCTGGAAGGTTATGCTCCTCCTGTCTTCCAGCCCTTTGCACTGAGGGAACAATTGTGCAGGAAGGAAAGAGGGCTGGACTTTCATTCAAACCAAACAAAAAGCAAGAAAATGCCACATTGTAGCCTGCTGAAGGGAGGAGAGGAAAAAAAATAAACTAATTCAAAGTCTCATGCTTGTTCCCAGAAGTGCTAAATTTCTGAAGAGCAGTGAAGGGAATATACACTAAATCAGTAAGCATGACTACTACTGCTAAGCTGTTTTGAAATTCATTGCTGTAGTGCAAAAATAGTGAAATACAGCAAGGTCCTCACCCTCTTTTCTCATATTACAAGGATCTATGTTTATCACAGTGTTTGAAGTGAAGGAGCGAGGTGTTTTCATTCAGAGGACTAGAGGGTAATTTTAGAAGAGCTTAACATGATGAACGAGGAGGTGAGCATGACACATAATTGGATTGAAGTATCAAGTCTGGGGTGAGTTTGCCCAAACCTGCAGTGTTTCTTGCAGGTGTTGTTCAGAAAATCTGGGATTTATTGACAAAGAGTCAGAGTTGGCCTGTCTCTGGGGATGCAAGTTGTCCCCTCTATCTGACCTCCATGTCCTCCCCATTCTCAGGAGGAAGGAGGGAACCAACTGCTTCTTCTCATCAAAAAAAAAAAAAAAAAAAAAATAAAAAAAAAAGAAAAATGTAGGGTAAGAGCAGGATGATTAAAAGGGCAAGGTCAGGTCAAAGGCAGCACATGTTTTTTGTGGAGAATAAGTAGCCCCATGTTTCAACCCCAGAGGGAGGATGTTTCCTCTGGACAAGGATGGTGGAAGCACCCTAGAACTGTCCCATACCCCAGGTCCATAGGGAAGGGTACTTCTGCCACTCCTTATCCATACCTGCCTCAGGCCTGTCCCTCCTTGCCACAAACTGAGTTTATGGCTCCTGTGACACCCTGTGACCAGTTTCTCTGGCTGTTGGGGTGCCAGCTGGATGATGCCATGAAGAAGTGTGGGGCAGGCATGAGCAACACTGACTGACAGACAGGGCACCTTAAAGGTGCAAACTCCAGTTTGACTGTGTGCTTCAAAGTCTGCAAGTAGCCAAGGGCAGTGATCAGTTGTGTACCTTCCCCACCATGGTTTCCAGTGGAGGTTTTCCAACCAGTTTTCATGATGCTTTATAATACTAAGCAGCAACTTTGTGAATACCTCTTAACTTTTTTTTCCCTTGGAAGTTGACTGAATGAAAATCTATAGAGGGTTTGAAGGCCAGAACTTGTATTCTATCTAAAGGAGGGGGACCATGTGCCAAGATGATGATGGGTCCAAAGGTTGCCAGAGCCCAGCTCTGCTTCCTTTCAGATGTCAAGCAGTTCAAGCTGTTGTTTCCTTCTGCTGCTTTCTTTGGGCAGCTTCTTGGTGTGGTTACATCTTCTACATGCAAAAAATGTAAGTAATAAAGCCTTAACACTTGTTGCAAAAACTGAAGAATCACAGAAGAGCTCAGGTTGAAATGACCTCAGAATATCATCTGACCCAGCCTTTCCTGGGAAGGGGAGCCTGGATGAAATTATCTATCACTGTGTCCAATCACACAGGCTAGAGGTTTGAAAACCTTTGTTCTAGAGCTTGACTCTTTTCACTATAAAAAAGTTATAACTTGCAGGTGTCCAGAATAACAAATACGAATAGCAGTATAAGGTTGGTACTTAGCACTACTGGTGCTTTTTTTCTTGGCATGGACAGCAAGCCTTCAGAACATGTCAGTCCTTTTTCCTTCCCAAGGTTTGTAACTGGTTAGCTGTTTTCAGTTTGGTTAGACAGAAGCATAGAGGTATCTCAAAGGCAAGAAATTAATCTCAATTTCTGTGTCTGGGACTTCAATCAGTGTTCCAGCTGGGGAAACAGTAGGTAAACCTCAACCCAAAATTGCTTCCTGGGAGGCAGTGGGTGTACAGGCAAGCCCTGGGTAATCCTTGCTGTGCCACCATGCTTGAAAGTTCCTCTTCTTAGCATTACCTACCCCAGGAGACCTTAAGCACATCCTCTTGTCACCTAATAAAAAGAGAACTTTCTGAGACAAGCTCTGAAGCAGTCTCTTCCTCTTAAGACATGAGGAAAACTTAATCTTGCTCAGGCCCCTGCACTGGGTGATGGAGGCAGGAGAGCCTCTCTTCCCATTGTTCCCCTACACTAAATAACAGGGTGGGGCTTTTACTTTCCTCTCCAGTTTCTCTAATCTGAGCTGAGAGGTGGAGTTTGACAAGGGGCAGCTCTTTGCTACTGGGCCTTGTTAGTTTGCTTGGGAAGGGGTATGGTGTGGTACCTTGCCTCCAGGATTGTATTGAGTTTCCTGTCAAGAGGATGGAAAAACATTGCACCCCCATGGAACAGACATCATAGTAATTTATCATGGTAGTAGTGATGGGTGTACTTGCACACTTCAGAGGCTCATCACCAGCTTGTATCTGTTTTTTCTACACTTTTGCTGAAGCTCTCAGTGGTCGGTCAAAGCCCTGAGGTGCTTTGTTTTATCTCTTTTTCTTTGTAGAGCAACTTGGTTTTCCCTCCATTGGGTTAGGCTGGAGCCTTGCCAAGAATAATTCCCCTGCAAGAAAAGATCAGGAAAGAGGGCCTGGCTTGAGTAACCTGGCCATGCTAATAAGTCTTAAACAGCAAAAAACAAATACACCCTCTTCTCCTTATGTAATAGAGAGGAAATCCTGCCTCCTGCAACTTCAGAGAAAACTTAAGAAAAAAAGGAATTGCTAGATGATATAGTTTATGTGCACTTCAAAGAAGACTTTAATGAGCAGTAGAAAAAATGATGCATATAAAGCCACCATTAATTTGCACTTTCTAATACCTCAGAGGACAAAAGAATGGGGTGATGGAAGAACTGTTGTTTTGGGGGTTGGCTTTTTTGTTGTGTTTTTGGGGGTTTTTTTGCCTCTGCCTACATGAGACCAATGATATTTTACCTACTGGAGACTAGTGGGAGCCTTGAACTGCCTTCTGCATACCATCTGGCATAGGAAACCAGCAGGTCAGACCCTGAGATATGTATTTTCCAGTGAAATGAAACTCTACTGATTTACTCCTGTTCAGGATTTGGCCTATTCTTTTGCATGTGTAAAATCACATGAAGGCTGCCAAGCTTAATGCTAAAGAGCACTGCCCTCTCCCTGAGGGTTAGGGCTCCTCTAAGGTACTGCTCCTGTCTTGGACAGGGATTCCAGCCCCTTTCATGACTGCTGCTGGGGGAACAGGTGATATCAGTTTCAAATTAATCAAATAATATGTTAATTGAATTCCATTTCCCAACTTCTGCTTCATATGGATGCAGTACTGAACCCCTTGGCAAGGTACAAGGGCATCACCTGCTCCTCCTGCAGGAGGTGAATTGCTTGTTTGAGATATTTTGCAGCTCCTGGGTCTTTGCAGGAGAGATCAAAAGCAGTGTGTGGGCTTGCAGCAAGACCATGAAGGGCATATGCCATCCCTGTGTCCAGATATTTGGAGGAGGCATCTGAGCCACGTGCTCTGCAGGAGATCTCAGAGGTGAATGCACTGAGGTAGCTGCTTGATCCTGCTTGGTCTCTGTTGTCACAGCCCTCACAGCTTTCCTTCCTCAGACATGACATAGGAATGTAGGACAGGCCCTTGAAATTACCCCTGAGTAGCCTTTCCAGGGATTTTCTGTTTTAAATGGAGATCTGGGCATTATTTTAACTTTGCACAACTGCAGTTTCAGGGTATTTCCTGAACATTCAAGAGATGTATCCAACTAGTCATTTTTATCTGCTTTAAAGTTGAGAATGTGGCTGGAAAAATAATATAGTTAAAGGTTGGTTTATCCATATATAATAAACATTATTCTTCTCTTTTTTTTTTTTTTTTTTTTTTTTAATTATAACCATGCCCTGGCACTGTTACTTGTGACATAAAGCTTGACTAAAATGAAACAGATTAGTGGGGAAAGAGTTGGTTAATCTATTATTCTTTTCTCCCAACATTTCTAATTGATACATCTGGCAGCAATTAATGGCCACATAGTTTCAATCTATGCCTGCTTGACTATTTTACACGTTATTTTGTGTCACTGGATTCATGTTGCTTATTGCAGGTATTTTGGTAAACCAGAGCTCCCAGCTTATTCCTGCAGATCCTGCAAAGTTTGCTTTATTCCACATGGCAAAGATTAAATGGGTTGGCAGATTTATGGTAATAAATTGGTGAATTATTAAGTGATGTTGTACTGCCTGTTCCCAAATCACAAGCAGAGGCCACAAGACTATAACCACATTCTCTTTGACTTCTCAGAAATCTTGTGCCACATGACTGTAGGAGACAGACTAGGTACCTACACATAGGGCTTCGTCCTCTAAACAGAAATATTTAATGCTCCATGATTTTTTTTTTTCTGTGGTTTGGGAACTTGCAGTACAGCTGCAGGAAGGGCTGTTTTCTAACTTTGTCTTTGAAAAGAGCAATAGGACCATTTCCATTTCAAACTGGGAAAGAAGAACCAAGGGACTGCTAAGTTCCTGACAAGGTGCAAGCAGAAATTTGGTCAGTTGCTGTTAACTTGAGGAAAACACTGTCTCTGCAACTAAGTGCTGGTCTAGCTCACTGTGAACACAGGTCTCCAACAGTGTTAAAAAGGGACATTTAGACAGTTTTTTTTTTTTTTTTCAAATTTAGCTGTATCCTTCTTGATGGAGTTGAGCTTCAGTGTGTTTCCTACAGCTTCATTGTTAGGAGGACCCTGCTTCTTTAGTCTTTAATTACTGTTTCTTTGGGAACATGATTTCAAGAGTTGGCTGGATGAGCAGAGAAGAGGTGATAGGTCATGGATTACCGTGTGCATGTAACTTTAAGTCACATTGTTCTTCACTGTAATGCAAGTGTAAGCTGACAGATGGAAGCACAGTGTCCTTACTGAAATAATTACAATATGCTGCAGTAATTTCTTAACATTATTATATGGTGTGGTGATGGAGACAAGAACCATGGCACATTAATAATAACAGTGCTTAAAAATAGGAACACAATAGCTTCTTCACTTCCAGATTTTTTTTTCATTATTGTTTTGTGGAGGTACTGTGCTTTGTTTGAGTAATAGCTGGTGATCCTCACTGATTTATCAGAGAGTAAAAGTGCATGATGGCTTTGCTGAGGGGAGGGGAAGACCTAGCACTGACCTTCTTTCTCATGTTTGTCCTCTCCCTCATCTCAGGCCAGGGTGCTCCACAGTGAATTCCAAAATGCCTTGTAAGGTGCCAAGAGCAGGGTGGGCATCGTATCAGTGGTAGATAAATAAGGAGGGGATATGTAGCTGTGGTAAAAAAGGATATTTTCTGTCAATGGACAGTTTCATTTCACCCCTGGCATATACAGCATATCCATGTCCTGATCAGACCGTGTGGCATTTTCAAATGGCATGAGCATTTTAAACCACTCGGTCACCATCGGGGAGGCTCAGTGCTGCTGACCTCCTTTCCCTCCCTGCTGCGGGGTGTTTGTGCAGGAAGGAACCTGGTGTCAACACCAAGCTGTTATTTTCAGTACCTGTGGTAAAATTATTAGAGGCCAGTGAGTAAGAGAAATAAGTTTACCCTGCATGTGCCCCATGTGCTTGCATGTTCCAGAAGTTAAACTGTGTATAAAAATATAATTTAAGAAACAATGAAGTCCTGTGGAAAAATACATCTGGGGTTTTATTTTTGTGTGTGCTAGGGATGGCTGAGAACAGTGTGGATATGGATGTGCACTGTGAGTGCAGTGGAATTAATGCAGCCTGCTTGTGCAGCATGGATTGGAATCCATCTGACTGAGGCTGTCTGGAAGGGTGCCTTATGGCTGTGCAGGCTGTCTGTCTGTTCTGTCCCTGTGTCTGTCATGGAGTTGGGGGGAGAATGCAGCAATGCCCTTCTGCTCTTTGTGGTGAATATCCCAATGGGCAAGGCTATATTTGGGAGCAGCTCCCACTGTAAGCTTACGGATATGGATAAAGAGGAGGAACCAGAAAATTTCCTTTTCCTTCTGTGTGGCTATTTTTCTCCCTGTTTTTATAGTTGTTTCAGGTAACGTGCTCAATCCCCTGTGCAGATTTAGCTACAGCAGCTGTCCAAGCCGTTCACAGCTGAACAGGTTTTTAATGGGTTACTGAACAGCTAATTGATCAACTCTGCTCTGGCTGCGTGAGGCAGTGGCTGCCTTCCTGCCCTAAATCCCTCGAGCTTGCTGCACGCCAGTCCTGCAGAGCCACCGTTCCCTCTGCTTCACGAGGAGGGCGGAATAAAGAAGCTGCTGCTTTTGCCTTCAGACTTATCCTTCCACTCCTTGGTATTTATAGCTCCGTTGTTCCCCTCCGCTTCCGTGCCGCTCTGTCGGACACGGCCCTGCGGGTGCGGAGGCGCAGGCGCTCACTGCCCTGGGCTTGCTCCGGGCTCACTTGAGGTAATTGCCGGTCAGTGCCCACTCTCTCTAGCCCAGGCTTGGCTGCAGTAAAGGTTAGCCACCTTCCCACCAAACCAGAAGCAGTGTGCTGGTGGATACACACTGGATGTTAACTTAGAAACCTTCTATTTGGTTTCTTTATTTACTCTATTTAAACAAATAAGACCAATCCGTCTCAATGTCACTGAATTGCAGGGTGTTGTGTCAAAAGCAGGTCTTAATTAGGTGTTGAAAAATGAACTGTCAGGCAAGTTTTCCTTTCATACATGCAAGGCAAGTTCTTCGGGTTTGCTGTCAAACCTACTACCTGTAGAATGTTAGTGAGTACCTTACTCCTCTTTTTTTTCCCTCTAAGCCGGCAGAAACATGGAATAGTGTGAACCCCTGACAGGAAGGATAGTCTTAGCTGGGAACAACCCATATGACTTGTTTTAAAACAGTCTGCTTTTCTAATAGGGCAGGAAATTTCCAGTGGTAATCCCATTTTGAGCTAATATGGGCAGATACTGTTCTTCCACCAGACACAATGATGAAATCCCTTTCCATAAGGATCACCTTAAGGAAATCTTTGAGTTGTTCCCCTCTTGTGATGTGTGGGGCTGATAGTGATGAGGCACATACCAGCACCACAATACATACGAGAGGAAGTACACTGTGTCTGCAAGAGATTCTGCCCCCATACACAAAACCCCAGAGCTGCTGGTGAATTAAGAGCTAAAATAAATGCTATTACCAAGAAAATGCTGCAGTGATACCTGACTACCCTTTGCAACCTTTATTCTGACCAGCCCAAGTTCTCCTATGATTCTGGCAGTGATGACAGTGCAATTTTTGGCTATCTGTCTATATCTTCCTCCTAGTCTTTTGTACATCTCTTTCTATTATCTCTATCTGTGTTTACAATCCCCTTTCATAATTAATGGAGACTACCAGCTGCCCACTGCCCTCTGTGCTGGCCGCTATCCCAAAAACACAGCATTGAGCAATAAGCAGCATGTGGCCTGGGTGAGGGCAAAGGGGTCGGTACTGCTGGCAGATAGCACAGAGGTATTTCCAACACATCCCAGAGGGATCTCTTGGTGAATTACCCACTGGTTACCAAGAAACCCCCACAATGTTTTGTTTTAATTGCTTCTGAGTTCTCTAGTGCAAAGCAGCGCTGCACGAAAGGAAACCGTGGCTTAAAGGACACGATATGGTTTCAGTCATCAGCTTGTGGATATGCATACAGATAGATATTTCAACAATGTCGACTCTGGGCTGTTGTCAGTAAAAGTTCTGAAGCATTGCTGCTGGATAGAAGCTGTGCAAAAGCCACCTCCAAGGATGTGATGTTTCCCATTTCTATATTAAACTGAGAGCACTTGAACTTGGCTGAAGTTTGACTTGCTTCTCTATCCATTTTTTCCCTTTTTTTTTTTTTTTTTTTTCTGTGTGTGTGGAGCAGATTTTTTGAGGACCTTTATGCAAGGATGATGGTGACCTATATTGCCCAGCTGAGCTCTGAAATTTGACAAAAAGAAACTGGGCTGATATCTGTATATTGGTTGTCCATAGGTTGAAAGGAAATTTTCTCATAATCTTGCTTCTATCTTTGACCTTCTCTTTGAAGCTTGCTCTTGCAACCTGAACATGATTCCCCCTTCCATGTTCTCTTTCCACCCCTCCTGAATCTAAAGCCTTTTCACTGGTTTTACTTGGCTTTTTGGTATGTTCAAGTCTTGCCATACCTTGAACACTTCCTCAAATGCTGCTTGATCAAGCCTTTGCTTTTACACCATGAAATCATGGTTGAATGAAATCATTTCTCACCTACAAGGCTGGGGACTTCAGTTTTCTTGGATCATCTGTGATACTTCCTCCAAATCATTCTAATGCCATCTTCTTGCTTTAAGATGTGCTACAGCGTTTCTTTCTCTGCTGAGGCCTTTTGCCAGGCAGTTTGAAAATCAGTGCCTTTTAAGATTATCAAGTTTCAGGCAAAAGCTGCCTAAAAACTGCAGTCTTGCCTTTTATGTCTGAGGGTGTTAGGAATTCTTGCAATTAGAGGAGGCACTTGTACCATTGCTTTAAAGGAAAAAAGTATTTATGTTTTCTATTTCTGTTCCTCAGAGGTACTAAAAGATCTGCAGAGAAATAAATTGTTAGCTTCCTGATGTGTTTGTTGTGGTATAATTTTTAACTTCTTAGAGCAGTTGTTTTAAAGGAATGTGTATGTACGTTAGGCACTTGGCAGTGTGAGTACTTGGTATTTTTTCCTATCTGATTATGCTGTGCGGGTGCATGCTGCACTGGCAGTTTATGGTTCCTCTTCCATATGCATCCTATCTTCCTGAAGATAGTGTCAGAGATGTCAGCTCTGTGAGGAGAGACTGATGAATTTATATCAGAAGAATCTTTTTGTCTAGCAGCTCTTCAGCGCAGCACGCTGTTCAGAATATCTCTTAAAAATAGAAAGTACTAGACGAATATCAGCTTTGTCATGGTGGTGTCGTTCATCATCAGTGCCAAATTGATTTGGCTTATCCCCTGTATTAGTAGGAGAAAGCATGAGTTGCCCACACAAGATTCCCTGTGACCCAGTTTTTAGAGTACTTAGTGATATATTTTGGATTATTGTTTTGGAGTGTACAGTCAGACCAGCACAAAGTGTGTGTATTCACTTAACTTGTCCCTAAATGTGTTTTTTCAGTAGGAATGGTCAAAAAACTTAAGTCCTTCTGGAGATTGCTGCAGGCCAATTTCATGTTATCAAGGAGCAAGGATCATACAACAGCATGAATCCAGCATCCAAAAAAGGCACAGAGATTGTTGCTTCCCTTTTTATTACTCCCTGTGCTTGGCTCAAGTTTCACCTCGAGGTTTATTCCTCAAAACTGGGATGTTCTGGGAAATACTGTCATATCTAGAAATTTTTTCCCACTGAATTGGTGGTTAAATTTTGGATTGTTTGATTATCCCATTTTTCATCCTCCTGAGTGCTTCTCCAATCAAACACTTCTGCATGTTTCCCTGTCACCCTATTTTTATGTCTTGTTTTCCATACTGGCATTTTGCCTTATGGGTGCAATGAATGGCAAATATATTTTAATACTGTGTTATTGCCCATAGGTATTAAATTACTAGTTTGATTGTTTTCATAGGCTGTTTTTACAGCACAACTTTAGAAGGCAGTCAGTCATGATAACAAAGTCTGTGTGAGGCACACCTCTTCAAATAATCTGAAATGCATTCCATGGAGCAATGATTACTTCCTCCTCAGAATAATCAAGAAACAGGAGTGGGATCTGCATTGTTAAAGGTTTATAATTTCTACTCCATGGACTTTGTAGACCTGCAGGTTGTAAACACTATTTAGAAAAATCACTGGTGCCCTCTTTATGTTGTTTTATGTCCAATTTTATTGAATCCAATAAAATTGTCACCAGGGCTCAGCATACAATGTTCTTGCTCCTTTTCCCTGAGGGTGTCTGCACTGCCAGCTTCACCATTTCCCCAGAACTCTGGTTTTGGGGTCTTACTATCTGCTCAAGCTTGAGAAGATCAGTGGTAAACTGGAGGCATGCATGGCATGGCAGTGGGTGGCCAGGACATCAGGGAGAACCTATGGGGAATATCTTCATGAGTATCCACATAATCCTGTTTCATACCTTGCATGTAGTTTGATAAGAGCTAGTTTGACATGGAGCTTGTTAAGAGTTTGCCTTGGATCTTGTTACAAAACATGCAAATCATATCAAAAGCTGCAGAAGGCATAATTTTGTACCAGTACATGCATCCCATCAAGCACAATTTCCTCCTGTCATCCCTTTCCAAGATACATTTGCACTGCAGCTCCAATATTTGGAGAGCTCTGGATCTGCATAAAGCAGACTTTCTTATTCCCACAGAAGTCTGGTGTTTCTAAGACTGTTTTGTGCTGACCTAAATAAGGTTAAGGATCTGGGCTACACAATTAGCACCCAATGCCAAGAAAGGAAAAGCTAAGCTTGAGCCACCATTCCCCCCTTAGCCAGGGCTGGTCTGCATAGGGGGCTCTGTAGTCCTCTTGCATCCTTATGCTGTAAAGGCCATTCTTATGTCCAGACGTCTCCGAGCTTGGCACGCAGGGGTCCTCTGTGACTGAGAAGCTTTCAGAACTCCTTCCTGCATGTCATTGTGCAGCTAGAAGCTGGGATTGCTTCCAGCTCACTGAAGACACTCTGACATTGTTCCCTCCTAATCCCCTCCTTCTCACAGAGCATGGTTTTTCAGAAGGCTAGCATGTTCCCTTGCTGGCTTTCCACACGGGAATACAAGCGGCAGTTCCTGGGAATAAAGTAACCCTGAATTAGCGATGAGCCAAGGCAGAGGGCGGCTGCGTGGTGTGATGGTGGGATGAGCCTTTGGCTCTGTGGTGTGTTAGGGAGGTTGCCTGGCTAGCCAGGCTGGCTTGTGGCCGTGCTCCATTTATCTGCTTGCTGGCTTGCCAACAGGAAGCACAAATGTTTAGCAGTGGTGGGGCTGGGTTTCAGCAGGAAGAAATGCCATCCCCCCATCCCCCTTCTTGCAGCCCCTCAGAGGTTGATCCACACCTGGTTTGCTGTTTCTTTTTGTGTCTGGTAGCCTGGGAAATAAAAGCAGGTTAATGGGACAGGGAGGAGGATGCTTTCTACTGAAAGAAAGTAGGGCTTTCTTTCTTGGGCTTTTTTTTTTTTCCCCCCCAAACCCAGATACAAGCAGAGAGAGAGAGAACAAGATAATGAATAAATAGATAAATTCAGATGTCTTTACAAGGACATCTTTCAGTGCGGGGATTTGACCTTGGAGGCTTGGATTGTGTCATTTATAAGATGGTGGCCTTGAGGTCAACCCACTTGATACCTCAAGGTGCAGCTCCAGAAGAATACACAGCTCTCAAGGCATTTGTAGGTCCAAAGGGAAAGAAGAATAAAGGAAATTCATTCCAGCTAAGTTCTATCACCTTTTCCTGCCTTCTAGAAGGTCAGGAGCTCAGGTGAAATTAGAACTTCTGGTACATCTGGCTGTGCTGCTGTGCTACTGTTCACTCTGCTGCTCCTTCTGATGTTATTAGCTGTGTGTATTTGGAGTGCTGGAGGAGATATTTAAGGAAAGGGAAGCTGGGATTGAAGCTCAGATTTTTTTCAGGGTTTCTCCTAATGATGAGAATGTGGAAACAACTATAACCATGAGTACCAGCTGACATGACTGGGATCCTTAAATCAATGGTGCATCTATGGTGGATCATATCTATTCCCTAAATAGATGTTGGACACTCCTTTGCAGTGTCAGGCTCTAACCTTCAAGTTTTGCCTCTTAGGAATATTCAAAAATAGTGAAGATAGTTTCTAAAAAAATAGCAGGATTAACTTAGAGCTACAATTGACAATTTTGCAGGTCTGTTGTGATCTGTAATCTCATGACTTTTGCTTTCAGCCCTCAGAGCATGTCCCATAGAAAAGGCTGTGTTCCTGGGAGATAGGACAGCTAAAGTGAGAGGTGGGTAGTCAGTCAAATCCCGCAATGATATGCATAGTCTTAGATTGGATATTAGGAAAAATTTCTTCACTGAAAGGGTTGCCAAGTTTGAAATAGGCTGCCAAGGGAAAGGGTTGAGTTGCCAATCCTGGAGGTACTTAAAAGATGTGTAGATGTGGTGCTTAGGGACAGGGCTTAGTGGTGGACTTGCTGCTGTCAGGTTAATGGTTGGAGCTGGTGATCTTGCAGGTCTTTTCCAGCCTAAATATTTCTATGATTCTATGGGTTGCTGCTGTGAGCTTTGGGTCATGTCCTGGTGTGATGTAAAGGGCACAGCAGTCAGACATGTTGCTCCACCTCCTCCAGCTAACCCACATCCCTTTCACCTCACATCCTGTAGACACGATGGGTATTTCCCTTCTTGAAAGAGGGCCTTAAAGCATTATTGTGTTTTGGGATGGGGGTAGGGCAGAGAGGAAATCAAAAGCCCAGCATGGTGGCTTTGCTGACTTAGGAAATCGGATGGTTTGCCTCGTGAGAGATTTCTTCAGTGCAGAGATGGTGGTTTGTGGTAATGTTTTCCTGCTGGGGGGGTAGATTGATCCCAACAAAGTGTTGGTTCTGCCTCATGGTGTAACGAAACTCCCTTTGCACACTGTCTTTGGATCCGTGCACGCACAAGTTGCCCCTGCTTGCTCATCAGAACCAGTTGTCTCTCTGCTTTTGGTTGTGGTCAGCAAACTTCAGCTGGTGGGAGGTTTTGTAGTGACCCAGGCTCTGGGAAGAGCAGCCTGCCATCTTCCTAAATGAAGGGAGGATCATCACTGCTGAATATCTGTTCCAGTGTTAGCTCAGCCTCTTTTTCTGCCCATGCTGACTATTAAAATGTGTCATTTTTTTGCCTGAACTATTTGTGTTTTTCTCTGAAGAGGAGAAGGGCATTTTAAAATTCTCCTTTCTACTCCCTTCTTCTACCCTGCTTTTCTGGGAAAGCTGTCCTTAACATTTTTGTCTGTGCTTATGTCATGAGATATGTAACATATGTTGTCATTTCTTCCCAATGTTCTCCTAAAAGAGGAAGACACGACTGCAGCCTCTGTAGCCTTTCTTCCCCAAGGGTACTGCTTCTTTCCTCATCCTCCCATCTCACTACATGACCATTTGTGCCTCTGGCACTGTCCAAGTGAGACCATCCAATTTTGGCATCATTGCCTTGCTGAGCATCCTGTGGACTGGGTAAGAGGTTGGCTATGACCTATGGTATCACCCAGAGACCCATCCCACCTCTTTGCTCCATTAGGGCTCATTTTTTTGTTTCTTCATGCTCCTATCCCCAAGAATGGGGGTGCTTCATGGTGACTTTACTGAGATGCCAAAATTGCCATCTTGCACTTGACTTTTTTATTTGGTGAAGTGACTGAATGCTGCTGTACCTGCTTGCTTTTCACCACCTGTGACATGGCCAGTCTTTTCCTGAATACTGGGGTTTCGGGCATTGGGGAAGCAATTGTGGTTTTTCCTTACTTGTTTGTATGTATATGCCACAGTGGGGTTATCATTTGCTTAGTATTTTATTGATTAAGCTAGTGAAGCTGGTGAGCCTCTAAGGGACCACAGGCAGTTCAGCTGTAGATAAAGATTCAGGAAGCCCCAAGTGTTTGATTTGCATTGTCTATGAGACGGGGACTGCACTTTCCCAGCTCCTATTCCATGGGCTCCTCTTCATCAGGAGAACATGCGAATGTGGAGATTTTCCTTCTCTCTGGGTATCCTGCCCAGCTGGACTGCAAACCAACATCAATCCCACTGAAGTGATTAATGTGTCTGAAAGTTTCAGTACCCTGAACGTGTGCTGCACATCTGCAAAAAACTGGAATGCTTAGCCAAGGTGAATGGAAAGGAGAAACAGTTTCTGCCTCCAAACCTCTTCTCCTTTCTGAGCCTTTAGTCATTGAGCAATAAACAGGAAAAGGAATGGAATCACCTTTTTGATGCTGTGCAGGTATGCTAGAATTATGCTCTAATAAAAGTTTCAGTAAACTCTATTAACCTTTCTCACACTGGTAGGACTTGCATAACATCAGGAACTTCTTTCCCTTCTTAGTAGAGAGGCTGTGTGGTGTGTGTGCTATTTTTCTTTTTCTCTGTAAAGGAAAAAAGACATGCTGTTTGCTCCCTTGCTTAACCAAGGGAGATAAGAGAACTTCCTCTTATTCAGTCCTGTGGCAATGCAATCCCAACCAAATACCATCCAGCTGAATTTAAGCATGTGGAGACATCTGCCTTTGGCAATTTTAATTTTTATTAGTGAGAGAGAGTGAGAGTCAGTGTTTCTCCTTTTTCAGTGTGAATCCTAGTAACCCCTAAGATGTCTGGCTGGATCCCTGCCTGTGAAGGGTTATTTCAGTTCAGGCAATGCACACTGCTGCAGCTCGTGGCAGGCTGCATCCACTCACAGGCAAAGCGCCTTAAATCTTTGCCCTACACACACTGTGTAGCACAAATAAGAAGATGCTGAGAATCATGTGTTTAACAAAATCTCCTTTCCATGGCTCTTTGAAGAGCTTTAAAAAGATTTATTTTTTCTTAAATCCCCAGCAAGCTCACAGTCTTTTAAAATTAGAAGGATTTGGGATTTTACTTTTAAGTTTACCTGTACCCTCTCTAAAGTAAAACCTTTGATGACAGAGCTGACACAGCTGAATCATGTTTATTGTCCACTATTATGTATCTAGTAAAGCAGATATGACAAGACCATAAATCTTTCTTTTTTTTTTTTTTTAGTGGATACTAGGAGGCTGGTTAAATAGAATTCCTCCATAGATGCAGTCCTCTGCAATTTATGTCATTGTAATTTCTACAGCTTTGTATAGTAACTGGTTACATACCTGCACGCTGGCTGTGCACTACAGCAGTTGCAACAGTTTGCAGGCATCAGTGTTTATTAAGAACTTTAAAATAAAATTAATGACCCTTTCTATCCTCCCAGCCTTTGTGATTTCTGAGGTGTTCTGATTTTGATTTGAATTTTTGTTTATTTTGGTTTATTTTTTAAATAGCATATGGCCATTTAGGATTAAGCTGCAGCTGTTCAGTGTTTGGGGATTTATTTCATGCCCTTTGAGAAAGAGAGATTCTTGGACTTCTGTTGCTTAACAGGGCTTTGCTGAGAAGAAGACTGACATTTCCTGTTGCTGTCCTGTGCTTCAAAACTACCGCTTGTCATCCACCAGTTTTTTCCTCTGCCTCCCTAATTAATCCCCTAAAAACCAGGGCTTGCAATTTGTAATCTAAATTATAGGTAGGGCCTATTTGACTAAATTGAGGCGGGGGAGGAGGAGGAGGAAGGGGGGCTACTACAAAAATCATAGGAATTATCCAAATAGTGAAGCGTAAATGCTGAAGTAATGAATAATGCATTAATGCTGTCCTTAAGTCGGAAGTAGGAGCCCTGTACACTATATAATTAGCACTTATATAATGTGTATGCATTCCTGCTCTGTAAAATATCTAAATGAGGCCCTAAAACATGAGGTGGTCTAAGTGGAGTAGACTGGCTGGGAACTGTAGCCACTCTAGGTCTGTCCTACCTCCTCTCTGACACTATGCTGGATGAGTACTGTCACTTCTCTGTGGCTTCAAGCACATTCTGATCACTGAAGAAGCAGCACATGTCCCTGAGATCTCCTGCTAGCTTCTTGTTACTCTTCCTTAGCACCCAGAGCTGATCCAGGTTAATCTGGGAGCTTCTTGTCTGCCAAGTAAATTGGCTTCACTTAAACAGCTGCTGAATACAGCTTGCTGAGCAGGAGGGGTCACTGCCCAGACCACTCAGTTGTCTGCAGTTGCAAGAGACAGCCAGACTACGCCCTGACTGGGGCATCACCGCTTGCTGCCTCTGTAAAGCATGTGGAAGTCCACAGGGAATGGTGTATGAAGGTATCAACTTTAAATTACACAGGCAGGAGAGCTTCTGTGTCCTGGGAGCATGGCGTGGAGAGAGGTTTTCTGGGTGGTCACCTCTGGCATTTGATCAGTCCCGCTGCCCATTGAGGGAGACAGAGCCCTGCCATACGGCCACCCCAGGAGGGTGGATGTGGCCAGCATGGTCATGGTGCTGGCACTGGGAGCAGGGTGCCTGGGCAGTGCTGCTGTGTTTCAGTATGATGCTGCTCTGCCTGGCCTTGTTCAGCTGTGCTGTACTATTCATTATCAAATTCGGGCACTTATACACTGACACTAATACACTAATTCTCATTTCCTTTTTTTTTTTTTTTTGAACACCCTGACAAATGCAGGGGTTCTGTTTGCTGTAAAGTCATGACTCATGCTCTTGAAATTGTAGGAATTGCTTTAGAAATGACACGGGATTCTGGCTTTGTTGCTGTTCTTCCCATTCACCTGGAGTTTCAGGTGGCTCCACTTTGATGGTATTCCTCTTGAGCTTCCACAGAACATGGCTTTTCCTTAGGACCGAGGTGAGATGTAAGGTGTCATGCTTCTGTGCACAGACCTCTGCTGCAGGGAAGCATTTACTAGGCAGGCTGCTGTGCACAGTGTTTCTGCAGACATTGACCAAAAGATCTGCTTTTGTAACAGTGCCAGTTATCACAGGCAGCATAAGCTTCTGTGTGCGTACCCATATAACACTCTTGATCTGAAACTTGCTATTCCACATATAAGTATTCCACAATTTAAAACTCTCAGTGATAACTTCCATCACAGAAACTTACGATTTTTCTTCTTCTCTAGGAGAAATAGATCACTTTAATGAGGCTCCTTAACTGATGGAGTTTGTCCTGATCGCAAAGTCATAAGATACTAGAACAAAGAGGCTGCTGTGATAAGTGAATGTGAAGTCACTCAACTGTGCTATTTGCTAAGCACATTATAGAACAAGGGGAAAAACCTTCTGCTTTGCTTTCTTCAAGGAAACTTCTAACATGGCACATTCATAAAGTCATGCCAGAAAATGCCACACAGTTTAGGCAGGAGCTCAAATAAAGGATTAGTTGCCCTCCACCTACCTCATTCCTGGGGTGTGACTGATTTGACTGTGGTCTCGTCGTTGGTGAAACATCTCTCTTGTGTATCTTTTGGTCAAATATTTCACAACAGCATGTCATCTGCTGTGGAGGGCAGCTCCAATCTTGACAGCAGGCTGCAGCCCAGAAAGCCTGGGAACCACCAGATGAGATGCTTACATGGACAGTGGTGGCATCCTGTTATGAGAGATGAGAGCAACAGGGAAGGCAAAAGAACCCTTTGCGTCCCTTACCATGTGTCTCTAAAGAATCCGCCCCTGTTGGGGCAGGGGAAAGAAAACATTACCTGACCCCTGTATCTGGTCAGATAAGCCTCTTCCTTTGTCAACAAAGACCGTTTGTGGCAGTAGATATTTGCCATGCAGGATAATTATCCTTTATGATGACTAATGTGTTATTATGCCCTATAACAGTGTGTAATTTGAGGGAGTCGCCACTGTGGCAATTGGTAGCCCTTGAATTCAGAAGATCCTGAAGAAACTCAGCTGTGTCAATGAAGCCCTATGAAAGCTTAAATGGAAGCCATTTAAGCTCAGCACTACAGGTAAAATTTGCTTTTCTACAAATGGGCAGTTTGTTGGTTTGGGATCTTTAAAACAGACATTAAAAGAAGCTTCCTCACTCAGAAGTTCGTGCAGCACTGGAAGATGTTATCTCAAGGTCATGGTATCTTAGTGTTTTAGAGGTTTTCAAGACTACAGCTGACCTCATGATAGCCCTATGTTGAGAACACTGCTGCATAAATGGTCTCTTTTGACCAATGTTCCTGTGTTTGTGGCTCTGCAGTACTGCTAGAGACAGGCACAATGGATTTGGTTGGTAGAAGATTCTTCTCTTTGGCACACACTGTCTCAAGGAATTTTCTGAGATGCAGTAGAAAAAGTAAAAGGTAGCAACCTGTGGAAATAGGCCATAGTCTGCCTGGCTGCATGCTTGCATTGCTTCTACTTTCTTTTTGAGTGGTCTGTCCCTTCTGCTTGGCCTATCTCTGCCAGCAAACTGAGCAGAGGCTGGTTTGAGGACAGCTGTTGGCTGGGAGAGTGTCGACTCAGGCAGTTTTTCTGACTTTGAGAACTGAGGACGGATTACATTTGCTCCCGGATTAGAGTTACAGCTATGTGATGCATCCACTGGAGGTTTAAATCAAAACCTTTCCGTGTTACTCTGATACTCAGAGCAAAGGCTATATGTGGTTGTGGCTTTTGGCTAACCAGAGGCTTAAGCTTCACATAACCCTCATCACACTTCAAAGTCATTACTGAAGTACAAAACAACTGGACTGATAGAAAGACCGTCTGGCCTGTTATTTGGGTTAAAGTTATGTAAATGGTGCTTCAAATGCCCCATAAGCTAAATTCCCTTTTCTAATGTAGTTTCATGTGATATTGTAGATGAAGCTGATAGGATACTTCTGTAATTAGCTCTTGGAAAGAAGGCTTTTAACTTTTTACCCTTTTTTGACAGGTAGTTTTCTTATCTAATTTGTGCTTTCTGTGGGCTCTTGCAGATGCAACCTCAGTATTGGCTGGCTGTTGTTTTCTGACTACAATGTTTTATTAATTTCCGGCAACATAAGAGCATAGCATCACTGTAAACAAAATTCTTTATGGCTTAACATCAACACCACTTGCAAATAGTAGTGAAGACTGGCAGAAGACTGAGATGCTTTCTGTGGCTTTTCTGACATTTAAAGGCTTAGATGCATGCAAGATGGAGGAGTGTCATCTTCACTGGTATGCAGAACTTCGGTTTTCTGCCTTCGCTGCCTCTGGCCTGCTCCTCTTCACAGTTTTCCATTTCTTCACATTTTGTTTTGGACTGTGCAATTGACCTCTGTTTTAGGAGGATGAATGTTCATATTCATTCAAAGCTTGGGTTGCTCTGTTTCTAATAACCTTTGTGTGGGCTAGTTGAGTGACAGTTTTGAGGAATTCTCATCTATTGTGACCTTTCCTTCACCATCTGGAATAGATGGTGTAAAGAGAGCACCCCAGTTGCTGGCAGTGGGTCCTGACACCATTCCTGTGTGTGGAGAAGCAGATGGCTGTGCTGACTGACGTTCCACTGTGTTGACAACTCGATAATGTTAGGCTAGGCCTGCACTGGAGATTTTTGTTGGAGTAGTAAGACAACATAAGCTGCTTGTGAAAGAGCCATGGATAAAAGTGCACTTGACCAAAGCACTGCTCTCAGTTTCTGTAGTGCTCCTTTTCCCTCATCACAGTGCCTCTCCTCAGTAATTTTGTAGGGTCTCTCAGAGCGTTTCCTGTGCACATTCTTCTGTTTTGATACTGAGTGTTTAGCATGTTCCACCGTCTTAAACAATTCCAGTCTGGCACGAAGTCTTCTGCAAAAGATGCGCATATGAAATGCACGATGGCTGCGGCGCTTCACCAGTCTCTTTGAAGGAGGAGCCAGCTCTTGAGGGTCAGTCTCCTTCTTAAGAGTGTGCTGTAAAAAACTGCAGAGTTCTGTATCCAGATTCAGTCAGGAAGCTTCAATGCTTTCTGCGCAACACCAGGATAAATCTTAGTGGCACTCAGATGTCACCAGCTGATTGTAGTTGTACTACCATAAAGCTGCACCATTGCACTTGAGCAAGTATTTTGCAAAGCAAACTGACTTCCACTGTTTTCCTTTGTAATGATTTTAACTGTTTAAACTCATTTCTCTGAGATGACACTGTGCATGTATGGCAAAGTAATACTGCCTTAAGTTTCTGAGGCTGAATAAAGGACCATGAAAAATTTTCACAGAAAGACCTTGATAGCATATGGTTCACGTACCTAACGGAGGAAAGCAAGTAGGCTATTTCACATTTTATTTTGCAGGGACACAGAGGTATATTTTTAGAGTCCCAATTAACCACTATACCTCCCAAAGCCCCATAATTTTGCTGGAAGCTTTTTAATTCATGGCAGAATGGTAGTGTGGTGGTGTGCCCTTTCCCAAGCATATCCATTTATTTAACTAGAGACTATTCAGTTTTTCCACAGCTGCTGTAGGATAGGATTGGGTGGGAGAAGGTGCTGTTTCTAGAACTAGGAGACTCTACCCCAGCAGGGAATGATTCAGAAAATCCAGAAAAAGAGCCAAATGCCAGAGACTGTGTACACTATAACATAATGCCTATATTTGGAAGCTCTAAGTCACCTTTGATTTTTATGACCTTCTAAATTTTTGTTTTCAGTGTTGGTCTCCTCCCTTGTTGGACAGATTTGAATAATTCAGTGCAAGTTAAATAAGCTGTTCATGTCCAGTTTTAATGACTCAGAAGAAATCAATGTTGCCACAGACATAACATTCTCTGTGAGTCTTTATCTTCCTGTGGAATTACAAGGAAACAGGCATCTTTTGAAAAATAAAAAAAAAAATCCTGTAACTGTGGACATTATACAGAGGATTGTGCCCAACTTCAAAACAACTGAGCATACGGTGAACTGATTTGGATGAAGGCATTATTGCTCTTAGCTAAATATAATTAGAAATTAAATACTGAGGAGGAAAAGTACATTTCATCATCAGATGAATTAAACTAAAAGGCGACTCCCTCCCTTTTTTAACGCAGGCAACTGATTTAGGCTTGCTGTCTGTCAGAAGTAAGTTGCAACAACTGGTGTAATTTTTTTTGTGCATAAATATAACACATATACACACAGATGCACCACTTGCAGTAGTACTCTCTTGCCTGAATTATCATGTAGTGAAGTGTTTGTCACAGGAGCAACCAGTGAAGGTGGAGGTAGAAGTGGTGACACAGAAGCCTGCTGGACTATCACTCTGAGTTTTGAATGATTTTGGGAGTTCGGCTGCATTGCCACTGCATGCACTTGGTTCCTGTTAATATTTATGTATGGACAAGATTGCTGTGTTTAGTATAATTTAATATAGGTATTTGATTTACTGTTTCTCTAGGTTAATATTTTGTAGGTTACTATTTTGTAGTCATTATGTTCCT
This sequence comes from Chloebia gouldiae, assembly GCA_003676055.1. Taxonomy (NCBI): domain Eukaryota; kingdom Metazoa; phylum Chordata; class Aves; order Passeriformes; family Passeridae; genus Chloebia; species Chloebia gouldiae. Next base: position 44,962,847 of record QUSF01000003.1, read on the forward strand.
GGCAGTCTCAGGCCTTTTGTGGTTTCATCTCATGCGTTTGGGAATTTGGGACATATTTTCAGCTGCCTAGTCTATTTTAAACACTCTTTTAAAATGAAAAAAAATCAACAAATAATGGGTTAGAACAGATTGATCCTTTTGAGTCATTTGCCTAATTAACCTTTGCCTCTCAGGAATCAGCTTTGATTCTGTTCAATCAAGTGCAATGTATCCCAGCCCTTAATAACCAGCATTTCTTCTGAGGACCTTGGAAGTCTTCCCTATCTTTTACTTTTCTAACTGCTGCGACTCTCTTGGCATGGCACCAGTTTGCAGAGACTGAATTGGAGGAGGACAGGAAAGAATTATAACAGGATATCAAGAGAAAAGGCCATAGGATGTCCTCTAACTTAGTCAAGTGTTTCTGAAAAGTACAGTTAGCACAGTGCTTGAGTCTTCAGTACTCTGTACCTCAAATGCAGATTTATGAACCTAATAATGAAAGAAAGGACAGTATTTAAGTGTGCATTGCATGCACCCAAAGGATGATCCTTCTATGACATCTTCTAATGTAAAAGTTTGAGGGAATCTTCAGAGAGACTTTATATAAGTAGAAATGATGTCCTGTCTTCTTTCCCCTTACCTAAAAAAAAAGGAAATAACTAGGCCCAGAATCTGATCCTCTGTGTGGAGAAAGAGGCAAATAGGACTCTTCTCTGTTGCTCCTAACCTACTCTCTCTGATAGAACTCCCCAGAATTTGCACAAGTATCCTGAAACAGCCTCACAACTCAGGAGACACCTGTTCTGGGTAAATGGATAAGACTGATGTTTCTTTGGCCTTACAGGGATTTTCTAAGTTTTGGGGGACTCCCCTCTTAATTTTGCTGAGTTTGATGTGGTCTGTAGTGAAAGTCTGTATGTACAGAAGCATGGATTTCATCCATTTGGAAATAACTTGGGTTGGGTGTTTCCATGGATGTGGTCAAGAAGGCTTCCAGGTCTCATTATACATGGACATTCACATGTTTTCTGCAGTTGGTTGTGGTTTGGGTCGTTGTGAGCATGTTTTATTCCCTTCCAGTATTCTAGAAGAAGTTTGCTGTTCTTGCAGACTTGGTTTTTCTCTCGTGCTTGAGAATACACAATGCTCAGAGTTTATGAATCATCTTTCTGTTCCTGCAATGATACAGCTGCACTGAAACCACAGCATCAGCTGAACATAAATCATATCCTCAGTGCAGAGTTCATAGATCCTGCAAAGTGATGGCTTTGCTGCAAGTTTAGAGCAGAGAACTGCAAGTAGAGAGCACTCCTGAACCCAGAGAAACCCTGAAATAGGAAAGGAAAGAAATGAACTATTTCAGTTGCCTCCTGCCTTGTAAGGCTGCTGTTTTCCCCCTTCAACTCTCAGTAGTAACCATACATAATTCATGTTTTCCTTCTTCTAGTTCCATTACAGTTTCCTTTCTCCCCATGACAAATACTTCAATCTCTCGCATAATGTAATAGGATCCATGATTGCAAACATCAGGGTGGGAGTGTTTGTGTGGCCTGCACTACATTGCCAATTTGCTTGATGGATTTCGGCTTCTCTGCTCCTTCCATTTACTCCTGGTTCCCTTTCCAGCTGCAGTGTCTTGATCTGCTTTTTGGTTTCAGACCATGCTGCAGGCAAACCAGCAATGACTAGACATTGAAGAATATCTGCTTTCATCCCAATGAGGGAGCTGCATAAAAAGTAGCCCTAAATAAATTCACCTATATATAGTTGTGTATATATATATGAATGTTTCAAAAATTATATATAACACGTATATTATCTGTTTTATGTGTATCTATAGTACAGATATATATAAATACATTTAATATGTAGGAAATGCAGCTCCCTGATTTCATCATAATTTCTTCTTACTGTGGATATATTTTTTCCTGGGAATCTTCCAACATATTTTGTTGTGTCATTAGCTGGCAGTTAGTCCCAGAGCAATATGGCATGGTATTCCCATCCAAGCCCAGCAGCTTACTTCGGAAACTCTCTGGTGGCTTCCAGTAACCGTTAAGATGTGGCAGTGGACACAGTTTTTCCTTCCATTTAAGGAGTGATTGAGAAGATGCAGATGCTTTTATTGAAAAAGGAGAAATTGGGGTTTTTTTCCTCATCCAACTTCACAGGGGTAGATGAAGGAAGTGTACGAGGCTGAAAGTCATTGAGCATGCTTTTCTTTCCTCCTTCTGCTTTGGTTTTTTTGGGGGTATTAGTGAACAGGGTCTTGGGGGAAAGACAACTTTGTAAATGGGATATACCAGCAAAAAATAAGAAGTATTATTACAGTGCATGCATTGATGAAAGACTTAAAGGTCGGTCCTTCACTGTAAAGTCTTCCCACTTAGGTGACCCATTGCCCTCGTCAGTGTGGGCAGCCCCAAAACAGGAGTGGCACAGATCCCTTTGCAGCCCAGGGTGCTCAGACTTGCTTCCCCATCATCTCACCATGTTAAACTTGGTTTGCTAAGTGCTATTGGTGGGAGCCTGTTGTTCTTTCACCTACCCTTGTGCAAAGTAATCATCACAGGGGCAGACAGAGTCAGAAGAGAAGACTTGAGTCCCATTAGTTATTAGCAGTAAGGTCCAGCAGTAGTTCTTTGCTTAAGACAAACAGCCAAACAGCAAGAAGACCCCACCCCCATGCCCTCTGTACACACCAACCCCCCATATTCCCCCACATTTGTTTAAGCCACAAGATCTGTGTTATCCATGTTTGCCACTTTTGGGCTGTTAGCTTTACTTACTCTCCATGTATTTCTCTAAGCATATGGTTTTGCTTAAAACAATAAGAAAAAAGTTAATCACAGCCCTCAGCCTCAGGCTGTTGACAGCTGGGGCAGCAGGGACCACCAGAGCCCTCACAGGGAACACGTAAATGCATGGGGTGCTTCCCCATCCTTATTGTTACTCACCCATCATCTCACAAGCACTGAAGGAAAAACAGGGGCTGTGTTGTGAATGGTGATGAGTGTGCCCTTTCAGCAGCACAAAGGGAGACTAAGGTGAGGGATGGGGAGAGCAGGCAGCTGATGGGGAGTGCTCCCTCTCAGATACTAGGTACCATTAGCACAGCTCAGCTGCATTTTTTTTGTTTGTTTTTTTAGTCCAACTCTCACATTTCATGCCCATCTCTTAGAGCAGAATAGATTTATGAGCAAGGCTTGTTTGGATAGGTTTGCAGATACAATTTTGGCATACAAGTTTGGTGGCCCAAGTGGTTTTGTCCTTGTGTCTGTTAGTAAACACTTCAGTTATTTGTATTCATGCTCTACTCTTAGATATTTAAGTGTTCCATAAAACTTCACTGTGGGCCATAATATGTTTGTGGGATCTTATCTCAAGAGCAAAGAGGAAGAGTTTGTCGACTAAAAGGATGTGAGAAAGGAATTATTTAATGTTGCTTGAAATGGTTTGGGATTGGGTGGTTTTTGCATGGGCTATTTATAATAATGTGTGTGAGTCTAGCTGAAGCAAGATTTGGTGCAGCTGTACGCTGAAGAAGGCGACAGAAAACCAAGAGAAGTCAAATGGCATATCTCAATGTTGTTAACTTTAGGCTTATGCACTGGCTGATAGAAAGCATGAGGGTTTTGGAAAAACTCAGACCTCAAGCAAAGGCATGTAATTAAGCTTTTGTAGGGCACTGTTGTGAGACCAAGTGTTTGCTTAAACACTTCACTGAGTCTCTGATGGCTGAATGTAATGCTTCACATTTTCCTCACTTTCTCCTCTTTCCCCTTTCCTCAAAATTACCAGGTTCTGCACTGAATGGATGCCTCAGCTCTATGCTGTGCTCAGCTCAGCAGAAATAGGTCACTGTGCTCGCTGATGCTCTGCTCTGGGGACCCTCTCTCTTAATAGTGGCAGCCAGGTGACCTGTGTCTGTAATGGCTGCAGTTCTAGTTCTGTGCAGGGCTGGTCCAGAAACTGACTGTAATTCTAAGAACATTTCTACCCCTAAAGCACCCCTCGAGCTGATTTTGGAAGCAGCTTCTCTTCCTCAGGTGAAGACCTGAGGTGCATTTTGCATGGATGGATCTAGGATCTGCCTTGTGTGGCAGTCTCAGTCTATCCCATCTGCCTTGCTGCAGAACCATAGGTTCACTGGTTTGCAGGCAGATGATCCTCTAGTGGTTCTTGGGAAAGCCTCAACATTCCCCACTGCAAAAGCAGATGGGATTTTGTGGTCAATGTGAATTTAAGCTGGGAAGTGAAGCTCCGTGCAAATTAAACGTGGTCACGATGGCTCAGGGTGAACAGGAACTCATCAGCAGGCAAGGGACCTATCTGCAAGTTTGCAGTGTTGCAAAAGACTGCCAGAAAGACTTAAATTAATCCTGGGTATGTAGAATTAAAAACAGAAACCCAATGCTACTTGTTTTTGAGTAGGAAGACTTTGAGGAAAGGATTGCAATGATACCCCGAGGTGTAGAAATGTGCTGTAGCTATAGGCATTTGCTCAGCACTGTGACTAATCTTCTGGAAACCAAAAGGAATTCCCTTAGAGGAGAATGCTGTGCGTCACCCATGGCCAAAAAAAGAGGGAGTCGTGTTTCCTTGACAGCACATCATGTTTGCATATTTTCAGTGCTGGAGGAGAGTCCTTCATCCTGATCACTGCATGTTTTCAAGTATTTTGAGTGTGCCTGGGGTGCCAGGATATTAATTTCAGTAGCTTTGTTTAAATAGATCATGTAAGTAATTCAGTCAGTGAGTATTTATAATAGAGTTTCAGATTCAAGCAGAGGCATTTTCAGTATAGTTACTCATATTACAGCTTTCTTAACCAGTATATTTTAATGCGGGTAAGTTAGAGCAGACTCTTCAGGAGCCCTAAGATTTCTTTGGAAAATACAACTTTTCTATAACTTTATTCATGAGTTAGTGTTTGCACAACACGGGTGAGGATGAAAGAAATAATGCCAAGGATATATATAAACAGAGTAGTACTTAAGTGTTGTATTGTAGACTGCAAGAGCTTGGGCTTCAGCACTGGCTTTTGGTAACTATTTGCTTTTAATTTAGCATTTTTTAAACTGGAGACTTCCTCCCCCTCTCTGCCCCCAGTGTATTCCCATCTACTTTGAAATCATTGGTGAACAAAAAAGCTACAAACAGCAAATGAAGTTATGAGCTGCTCTCAGTGGTTGTAAGATTGCTGATGTGGTGCCTAAATAAGCAGCCTGATTTCTTTTTGAAGCATCAAATGCCCAAAGCAGAAGCCTTGAAAGAAGGGGCATTTCCAATTTGACATTGCATCGAGGTAGCACATACTAATGTTGCTTGGAATTGCTGGAAGAAATAGCAGTAAATAACTGGTTACCAAGAGCAATTTTCCAGGTAGTAGGCTGTAATCCAAAGGACGGAGACAGCATCTGTGATGGTGCTTTAATGAAAGAAGGACCTTGCAGCTGGTTGTATAATGGCTGATACTTGTGTTTGTAGATTCCTTTTGACCAAGAAAAAATACCAGAGGTATTTTCAGGTGTCAGCTGAGGAGAAAAGAGTAAAGTAATGGGCAAACATTGATCTCTTAATTTGTAACAGCAGAAAAAGTCTTTTTCTCTCCAGGAATCAAACCAGTGTTGCTACAAGTCATGCAGCAACTCTGAATTGAGATTTGATTTGGACCCTGCATATGCAGTATCTCTGTAAGATGTAAACCTTTGTATGGTTTCTTCACCTCTGAACAAGGGTACAGCATCTCCATAATATAATGAAATAAAGTAAAAAGATTCCTGCTTCCTGTTTAGTTAATTGCTTCTGTGTGACTAGATACTTTTTTCCAAATAAATACATATCAGTTGAAAAAGTTCTTGTGGGGCTTTACAGGTGTAAATGGAAGGAAGGTAGGTTTTTACAGTGAGATGATGATTTTTAATGAAAATTGTACTTGCTTTTAGGGCAGTCTACATGTTCCTTCTGTTGCTATTGAGTGTCAGATAACTCATGTGTAACGTTCTAGAAATAAATCAGTCAGTTGGTAGAAGCATCCACAGTCTTGACAGATTTCATTAAGTAACCAAAAAGTCTAGCTTCAAAAAGAAAAATACAACAGCAATTTGCATACCCCCAACCCATGTGTGCCTAGACTTGAAGCGTGTGTTAGCCTACCTCCCTCTCACCCACCCGGTGTTTTTCTCAAGTGCACCACAACAGAGGTGAGTCATCCAAAGTGAAGAGGAGACTCCTGAATTCAGAGACAGGTCTTGACTGTGGCTGCATTGTTCCTGCCTGGGTTATTGGACTTTGTTCTCCTAGGTGCATCAGCTAAGGCTGCTTCTGAGTTGGACACAGCACTACAGTGTATTTTAAATGGAACTGCCTTCTTTGCTTGCTGCCTAGCCCACCTTTATTTTGCATGCTGGCTGAATTGCAAGGAAAATTATGTTTAAAAACACCTTGTATTGATTTTGTACTTGCCCTAACTGCCTTCCAGTGCAGCTGAATGTGTGTGTGTGCAGCCTAGTGTGTTCACCAAAGAGTAACACCAAATCACATGTCCCCTGCTACCAGAGTGGTTGGGCTTTAATGGAATACCTTTTTCATTTTTCTGATTATCCCATTGTTTTCTGAACCATGTCCACCCTCTTTGTCTTAGTAGTAATAGTCTCTGCAGACTAGAAATGCATTGTCTGTGGCTATTTTATAATTCATTGGGTATAGGCTTTTTATGATACCTTGAAGACACTTAAAGCTAGAAGTCCATTAAAGTGAAAGCACATTGATGTTTAGGGATTAGGCTGTGAATACCTGCAGTGGAAAGCCATAGAAAGACAGGACTAGAACTATGCTTTGCCAGCTGCTGTTGCAGGATGGATGTACATAATTAGCATCTAAGGTGCCAGTGGATGCTCAAGAATTATGCAGTATTGCTCTGAGGTTCTGAAAGGCTAATAAAACTTTTTTTGTATTATATCCTTTGGTAGGCTCCTATGTTGACTATTCATGCCTTCTTGAATATGAGCTTTTAACTATACTGGCTTTTTACTGTGTCTCTGTGCAGGGTGGTGAGAGTAATTTAAACAATATTTATATGCATCATTTGATTCTTCTATTGCCATGCAAATGTTTTTGTATCTCTGGGTAAAGGAAATTATCCTCTGGAGTCCAAGGATAATATATTAAGTGGCTGGGTTTAAGGCTGGGTAAGGGAAGTGAGCCTGTGAAGTTGCAATACAGGTGTAGAATCCTGTTTGAGTGAATCTCATAAGCTCGTTGTAGTGAATGAAATTGACTGTGCAGGTTTGAGCCCCTAGAGGTAAACTTAGAAAAGATTCAGCAGGTGAAGAAATTTGGGATTGATTAGCAAAGGGCATTACAAGAATAATAATTGAGGATTACCTTTCTATCCTAATTTTAAATGGTGGTGAACATTTCCCTCATCTCTCCTTCAAATTTCTTAAGATGGGTTATTTTACTTACTGCACCTCATATATAATATTGTGAATCCCTGGGAATGGCTTTCTGGGACTCATAGGAACCTGTTGACACTGAGGAACAAAGCTGACTACAGCTGATAGAAATGCCTAGAATATTTTTCTGTGCTTGTCATTCAAAAGATCCTTTGGTGTTAATTTGAAATATTACACAAATAATGATTGATGCAGTTTCTCTGTAAGGCGATACAGTTTTTACAGTTTCTCTGTAAAATTTACAGTTTCTCTGTAAATTCAGATACACTTGTAACTTGGAAACCAAAAAAAATCTGCTTGTGATAGCTAATTCAAGGCAAACAAAGTGACATTGTCTCTCTTGCTTTATTTTGTTCCATCGTGAGCATTTCTTGTACTTTTGTCAAAAGAGAAGATAAAAACAGGGCTTCAGTTCTGTTGTTTCTTTGATTTCTGTAATTCTTGCAGTACAGTGATTAATTCTCTTCTTCTCTCTGTTTTTTCTTACAGTATCAAGCTTTTGGCTGTGCAGGAGCTGGCTGACAGAGAAGCATTGGAAAAGGTATTAAAATACATCTAATGCAATTATTGTAACAGATTTAAGCTCTTAAAGCCCTCTTTGTTAGTTGTGCTTCCTAACTTCGTGCTGCATAAAACAGGACATCTTCCTAGCTACATAGTGCATGAAGGCAGAGGGTCCATGTTTTATCTAAGCTGACCATGTGCTTTTGGTGTTTTCTGATTTTACAGCAAGTTTGGGGTAAGCCATGCTTAATAATAAGCAGTAAGTAATAAATCCAGTGTTGCTTTTCATCCAAGGGCATTGCAAACACAGGAGGCTCAGGTAAGATACGTGGAAGAAATTCTTTACTGTCAGGGTGAGAAGGCACTTGAACAGGTCCCTCAGGCTTGTGGATGCCCCATCCTGAGAAGTGTTCAAGGCCAGGTTGGATGGGACTCTGAGCACCTGGTCTGGTGAAAAGTGTCCCTGCCCATGACAGAGATGTTGGAACCTGATGTTCTTTTAAGGTCCCTTCCAACCCAGACTGTTCTATGATGGCCTGCTTCTGGGTGAAGGACCAAATTTCTTTCTGGCCTTCTGGGTGAAGGATCAAATTTCTTTCTGCTTTATGATTCTTCTGGCCTGGCATGTGGGACTGGACTGCCAGTGCCCATTCTGGGACCAGTGGCTTCCCTCCACTTTCTACACTAACTCTTTCACCTGCAAGACCAAGGAGCCAGCTGTGAGGCAGGATGAGAGACCTTTTAGGATGCAAAGAAAACAAGTGGATTCTGAGCCCTGATGGAAAAACTGCTGTCTTAGAGCAGGCATTGAGCTGGTCCTGATCCAAGCAGCCCCTCTGCACCTACAAGTGGTGTGGCAAGGCTCAGGGAGGAAGGAGCAACCCTTCTCCTGCCTTGAGCACATCCTTGTCTGTGTGAAGAAAGAGGTCCTGCAGTGCTGTGTTCAGGCTGCATCTGCTGGGTACTCTAGAAATAATGAGTAAAACAAGATACAGCAGCAGTGGGTGCTTCAGCCTTGTGCTTTGCCACTGACTGGAGATGCATTTCACCAAGATTCTTCATACACCCAGTTAATTCACATGGGGCATCTTTTCACTGGTGTTCATGAGCTCTGATTTTAACTTGAAGAGGTAGATTTTGATAAAAGGCAATGACACAGGACTGCGCAGGAGACATTGTTTTTCACACGTAAACAAGACATGGTTCTCCACCACTCATTGTGCAAAACAGGTTGATCTTAGCAAATTTTCATTGTTTGCAGCAGTTGGATTCTCTGGCCCCTCACACCCTGTACCCTTCCCACCTTTCACACAGACCCATACCTCCCTTTGGCCCAATGCCTCCAAAATCATGGCCTGGCAAGGTTAAGTGATGGGAGTGGCAGTTTGCAGCATTGTCTGGAGCACTGCAGGAAGCTCCTCAGAAAGGCTCAGCCTCAGAAAAATGATCTTTCTAAATTGAGCTCTCTGAATATTTGATATCTGCTTTCATACAATGCCAGGCTTAAAGAATTTAAAAGGCCAGTTTAGCCCTATGGAAAATAACATGCTTGAATTATGTAAGTTCAAAGAAATTTGCTGTCTTTATTTTTTAAGTTCAAGAGAAGCCCACAGAATAGAACAAAATCCCTTGTCCTGCCTGCTTGCAGAGTCAGGTTTTGAGAACACTGTGCTGAGTTTTGTATTCTTAAGTCATTATTTATCAGCATTATAGTGCAGGAATAAAGAATATTATTAAATGATAATATTTTCATATTTATTCTAAGATGGGTTTTTCTGGTTTTCCAAGGGAAGTTACCTTTACAGTAGATAAAGACTTTCCAGTCTGTCATAGATGGTTTTGAACTTTGGAAACTTTCTTGTTTCTAAAATTTGCTGCCCAGCTTTGAAAGTGTTCTTATATATGTTTGACACTTGCCTGGAGTGAGCAGAAGCCCCCTGCTGAACAGACTTAGGGGCTGCAGATTAGCTCTATGAAATAAAATCTTACTGAAGTTATCTGCATGTGCAGCTAGTCTCTTGATCACCAGGGCCTCGAGGCAGTGTCATAACATCATTCTGGCCATGAATAACACAGGCAGACTGTGAGGTGAGGCACATGAAGCCAGTGGAGCTTCATGTGCCTCATCTCACAGTTGGAGCAAGCTGGGAGAACTTGCTTGAGATGCTGGGGTCTGGCTTGCTGGAAAAGGATTTTGTGCCATTCTGTCTTAGGTATTTAAGTGTCTTTAAAGGTTTCTCCCACCTTGACTCTTGAAAATAAACTAATACACTGTGAGAAGCTTTGTGTCATGCAAAAACTCCATTTGTTTAATTTCCTAAACCCCAATGTTTTGGCAAATTGGGCCAAAATGGCCCTTTAAGCCGAAGATCTACCACACTGGTAGCTTTTATGCCTGATGTTGCCAAAACAAGAGGGATGATTGACAAGGTTTAATTACAGCCTGTCCTGAATTAGGACAAGCTCAACTGACCCTTGGATGCTGCTCATGAGCTGGTTTGTTTTTCTGGGGTGCCACAGGCTCCTGTAAGCACCACAGACAGGGTGCTGCTTGTCGAGCTGAGCCCCAGCACCATGCTTACTGTTGTTAGGAGGAATGGGAAAATAATAATTTATTTCAGTGAACCAGGTCACGTAAGAAGAAAAAGAGCCTTTACCTAGAGAAAATTCTGGGTCAGAGATGGGTTTGTGTTTGTTCTGGCCACAGCCCATCGGATCCATTCCAGCACAGGGTCCATGTGAGTAGACTTTCAGGCAGCTTAAAACCAAACCCATGCTTCACCTGTATTTTGTCCTGCCTTGAGCTTCAAATTGATGTGTTTTCTTCCCCCTGCCTCCTTGCTGAGCTTGCCCTGCTGCTGGGGGTCTGCGTTACTTCCGTGCCTTCCCTTCACAAGTGCTGCTGGCATTTGCCCAGGGCAGGGAAGAACACACATGGTGAGATGCCATGGGAGGGCTTCCTGCCATGCCAGCCTCATCCCCACAAGGGTTCAAGGCTGCTCAGGCTTTAGGAAGACGTATCACAGGCATGCAGGCTTGTTGGTGCTGAGTCCTGTATGGAACATTTCTTCCTCTTCCAGAAGCACAGCTCTGGGAGATGCTCTCAGCGACACTCTTGCCCCAGTGTGTTTTTGAGTACTTAACTTTACTAATTTTGGCAAGTCCTTAATTGCAGAAGAAGAATTCTACTTGCCAAATGTTAATTGTATTTATTTGGGGAAGGGGAAAAAATAATTCTCCCAAGGAACATGTTGTTTTTATGGTTTAAAAATAAATCTGTTTAAGTAATTAGGTTGAACTGCCTAGCCAGGTGACATTTCTCATTGGTAACTGTTTTAGCATTTAAATTTGTAGCCCTTTCCCATAGGCAAGCATGTACACCAAAGCAATTGTTCTCATTGGTGCTTGATGCCAGCAAGTTATATAGGAAGGGTCATCTGTCTTACAAGAAAAATAAAAATATTCTTTGCATTCTAAGCATTTCCTCCTCCATCTTTCAAGTGTTTACAGGGGCTCTTGAGCTCATTCCTGCTTCAGAGGTGGGTTATAGAGGAAAATTAAATAATTTATGCAATTCAATAATCCCTTGACATCTTTTTAAAAGGTAAGCCTGCTTTGTGAACAAGCAACAGTAACACGTTATTTTCCTATTTGTGTATTAAAATGTAAATGTGTTTGCTGTTACTCAAGATGACAAAGGACTGTCCACTTGACTCCACAGAGAAGTTTGTTGACTTCTCGTGTAAGAAACACAAATCATGTCATTCTGATCTGCAGTTTGTGATGTGTGTAATTCACTTGCAAAGTAGTGAATGTTCTGCCTGGAGTTGGAAGAGATCTGCTTAGACTGCTATGAGACACACTAGGTGGGCTGAAGGACAATAGGAAATGGGGTGAGAATTTTGATTTTGTTTAGGGATGATGTTCTTGACATTGACAATAACTTGCCGCTTGAAAATCAGTGTAACTAACACAAGTTTCACTACTAAGGTCTGTCTATAGCAATGGTGGCAAATTTATGTGAGCTATGTCCAAGAGGTGAGAAAGTGAAAAGAACAAAACAATTATCAGTAGGCTTGCACTGTCGGGGGGGGGATTTTCACCTTCACTTCTAGTGAGAAGTTTTGGAGGTCACAAATCAAGAGAGATTGAAAGTCTTTCACCTGGTGCCTCTGAAGCACAGAATGCATTCTCTGGACATGAAGACAGGCAGCTATGCACTTTCTCAATACAGGAGGAGATCTCTTCTGTCTGCTGGTCCAACCTTACTTGGTCATCCATTGGGAATTGCTGTTGGAGATGATAGAATAACAAAACTCCAATCAGCCTTCTTCTCCAGTTACATTCTCCCCACCCCATCTAAAGAGCTATTTTTCTTTCTTTATATTTACCTGGTTGCATTAAATGGAAAACTTATCTCTGTAAACAAACAACCTCTACAATCTGTGCTCATTTTTTGGCTTTCCCCACCTCCTTCAGCAATAGTATTGGCTGGAGTTGTCTTCCATGATGTGGAATCAGTTTCCTGGACTTCCTCACCCATAGAAAAGACCAGATATGTGTATCTGGGAAATATTTGATAAGTTCAGCCCCTTTGCATCACACAGAATTTTTACACTGGGCATGAGGAATCAGTGAAGCACAACTAGGGTGATATTGAGGAGGTGGCATTATTTTACTAGAAGAAATTTAACATGCCTGCCATTGATCAGAAGTGGCTTTTGTGTGAGAGGAAATTCAGTGACTACTGTTGCACAATTTTACTGGGTAAGATATAGGAGATGAGGCAAAAAAGGGGTGCTTGTTTATTTTTAGTAGCATTGCTCTGCTGGTGCAATTTCAGCTGCAGTCAAAAAGAGGTTTGTAAAATGCTGAGCTGCCCTGTGTTCTGTGCTGCAGCCACCTTCTTTTTACACAGCACATGGAGAATTTTAACTAAAAATTTGCTTTTGTTTTCTTGATCCAGTGTACTGTTTCCTCCAGATATTATCAGAACATAAAAAGTATGACGTCAATTGAGGTTCCAGAATTTCCAGTATGAAATGCATCTGCTGGAGGTTTTTATTTATCTTTTGTCTGCTTTTGAGTAGATTGAGCCAGATCAGTGTTTAATCATGATTAAGCCCATTGTAATCTGTGTTCTTTATAAAATCCCTCTCTGAGCAGAGCAGGTTGTTTATTTGTGAAAGGTTATCCCTAGGAGCTTTTCAGTGTTTGAAAGAGAGGTGCTGTTTTTCATTTGCAGGGGTAAGCATAGGCACATCGCATCTTGCTTGCATGGATATAAATGTAGTTGTGTGTGCATTTGATGTGATTTTTTTTTTTTATGAAGCCCAGAAATGAAGTTAGTCTGGAACTGGGTCTTTCTGTGCATATTTTTAATTGCCATAATCCTTCTGTACAATGTGAGCCCTATCTTGCAATTTTGCTTTGGGCTGTTGGTTAAAAAAAATCATAAGGTGATTTGCAATGAATGAATTAGTTGCTGTAAAGGAGTTATATTTACTGCCTCTTCTTAGACCTATCCTTTCCAGGAAGCAGTTGACCCCTTTGAAAAGTAAGTACATTTGGATGTCCTCTAGAGTCAGATAAGGAAATAGCAGTCTTGCTTTCAGAGATCAGGAAAAGGAGATGCCAACTTGGCCAGTGACTCAGTCAGGACATTTGATCAGTTTCTTCCAGCCCTGTCACTGCCTCATTTTTCTGCTCCCCATTTCTAGAGAGGATAGCTGGAGTCAGGTGTATAAGCTGTGGGATGGGCTTCTGCAGAGTTCACCAGCTGATGTTCCTTCAAAAGCCATCACGGAGTCCATGACTGATTGCTTAGAGTAAAAGGAGATTATTCCAAATCATCCCACTGATTTTGCTTTTATTCTTTCTCTCACCTTATACCCTATTATTTTGCCCTTTTGCTTTCCCACACGCTCTCTGTATTTCCCCCTCTCTCCGTTGTCTTGCTTGTTTACCTGAGTGCAGGTAATACTCAGGAATACAAAGTATTAATTTTTTTAGACTTCACCCCATGGGGTCATGAAATCTCAGAGTGAAGGAAAGAATAGCTGTAATTGGAAAGCAATAATTTTTGGCTGAGTGGAGCTGCAAATGTTGTAGCATTTTTTACTAAATGGGTGCCATTTTTTGCTTTATCATATCTACTAAAATGTCTTAGGAACACGGCAGCTATACTGCTTCTGGCCTTTCATATTTTCCTCCTTTCTGTCCTCTAGGATGGATCTAGATGGCTGGAAGTTTAAAGATATTTATTGGTGGACCTTACAGTTCTGTCCATGTCCTTGATTATTTTAGTAGCTCTCTGTAGGAGGATCTGTGGCTGCTTTGTCTTTCCAGGTCCCTCACCTGCAAACTATCATCATGTGGTCAGCAACATTGGAAGCACAGGCTTTCATCTACTAGGATTTCTGGTGTCTTTGATCTTGACTGGATTTTTTCCTCTGTAGTTGCATTGCCCATCTCTTTTCTGATGATGAGTGGATTTCAATAAGCAAAACACTAGAAGCCATGCTATACACAGCACAGGGAGCTACAGAGAACATGAATTCTCTTAAAATGCTGTCTCTTATTAGGTGCCCTCTTCTTCCCTAGAGCACTGCTCTGCCTTTCTGAGCAGTGGTGATATGGAGATTGCTTGTTCCAATAGCTTGGCATTTTTTGTAAATCATCTGGTCTTATCCCTGAATTTAAACTAAACTCATCCAATAATGAAGTCATTCTCTATACTTCCAGAGCAGAGAGAAACAGAAAGTATGTGTTTATAAGTGCTGGCAAGTGTTAAGATTTGGTTGTGAATAGTAGGAGTAAGAGGGGACTTAGTCCTTTTTCCTTGATTTCTTCTAGAAGATGGTAGAAGGCAAAGCAAGTTCAAAGAACAGGAACAATTTTGAATAGTCAGCAATTTAAGGAAGAGTGGTTTTTGGTTTAATTGCTTTTTTTTTTTCCTTTGGTTTAGTTGCTTTTTTTCTTCTTTTTAAAATATTGACATAGCAGCAAGGGGATTATAATGTCATCTCAAATAATTTTCGGTAATAATGTATATGCTCTCTATGGGAAGCCAGAATCCATTGCATCTGTTGGAGCAGAACTTTGGTCAGGGTTGAAGGACAGTCCTGTAGACTCTGTGGAGGGCATGCTAGTAAGGACAGACAGAAAACCATGTATTATTACTCATGGAAACTTATAAATAAAGAATGAGCTCTCTCAGAGAGGAATCAGTGTCAAATTTGGCTCTTTGAATTAAGGGCTAGAGCTGTAAAAACAAAAAAGAAAGTAGTATGAGATTTTTTCTTTTATTTTTTTAAAGGTAAGATAACATGGTCTAGTGCTAGCAGCCTGCAAGAGATCCTCAAGATAATAAAGCAGTAAAAATATAAAAAGGAATTAGGAGGTGAGGCAGATTAAAATAACTTTACAGAAGATGGCACAGTGTTCTGAAGGGTGGTGTAATCAATGCCTGAAGGAAGAATAAATATTTGAGGCTGGCAATGGTTGTGAGTCACATTAGATGTTTCTTTCTTCCTTGTTTTTGTGTTCTTGCCATGGGAAAGAATGCTTGCTCTAAGCAGAGATGTAAATCAGTTGGGGAAAATAGTAATACTAACAGTAGGAAAGAAATGAAGCCACAAAACACCCAACTTGCTTACTCTTACCTCTAGATAGTACTGAAATTTTATCATGAGATGAAGACCTAAGCTTACATGCTTAAGCATCTTTCTTTGATTAACATTCAAATATTGTGATTTTCCTGTTCCCTTTCAGTTTTATTTGTTTAACTTTTGTGTTAGTACATTTTCCTCCTTTCCTCTTCTCCTCTGGCTGAAGGTGGTATGCAGATGAGGAGATTCAGATGAGGGCAAATCGATAAGAGCTCACCAGTCAGTTTGTTTAGGGTGCTTTTAGTTGGTGAATAATCTACTGTTCCTTATCACTTTTGTGTCTCATGTTTCATAGGATGGTTTTCTATTTGCTTTTGATATGAAGGGCTAGGTTCTGATAAACTCATTGTCACCTCGTGCGGTCCTGGTAGTTCCTGGGTGAGTAAGGTTGTATTCACAGTGGTGTCATTTTACACCACACTGCCAAAATTGATTCTTGGGTTTCATGGGAAAATAATTGACTCGGGATTAAGCATAAAAAACCAAACCCCCACGCCCTAAGAAAAAAATGAATATAACCTTCAAACAAACAAAAAAGCCCTAACAAAACCTCACTAAAAAACCCACAACCAGCAAACATCCAAAACCCACACAAACAAGAAACAAACCAAAACCATAAAAAGGTGTACCCAGGAAGCCATTGACTCCTGGTTGCCTAGTACCCGATATCCAGTCCAAATGAACACATAGTTTATGTCTCCAGACAACTGCTGCATGGATGGTCATGATTTTCACAATTCTGTGATTTTAGCACAGCTACTTACTTGGGCTGGGTACTATTTGATGACAACAAAGTGCAACTACTTGAACTGAAACACTCAACTTTGGTATAACCAGCTTGATAAAAAAAGATATTCTCACAGTCACCAGGGCTTCTTTTTATTCCTTTTTATATCATGTCAGTCCCCTTGGCATGCCATTATAGCTGTTAATGATTATAGTGCCTACTTATGAAGTATAAAACTCTGTCTTGAAATGACTTCAAGAAGAAATTTGTGACTATCCTTTATGACCTCTTGAGCCTTAATTTATTAATTATGTTTAAAATAAAAAAACTCTTTAGGAGTATGAAAAGAAGTAGTCATGAAACATCTTCTGCCAAATGAGTTTATCCAATGAAGTACAAGGAAAAAGGTCAGCTTGTGAATGGAAACATGAAAAATTAAGAACCCACAAATGTTCTACATGGAGGCCTGGTAGATATGGCTGTCCTCTATGCTGCCCTTCCTCTAAAGGGAAAAGTCAGCATAGATTTCCACCAAGCATCTCCGAAGACATCTTCCCATTAAATGGTAAACTGGATGAAAGATAGTGAATATTCAGTTTTGACAAGAGGCAGCTGAACATGCCATAATTCTTCACTAGTGCCCCCAGCACTAGAAATGTGTTAGCGAAGTTATTGTATTGCCTCTTTCAGTTGTTTTGGTGCTCTGCACTAAAGGTTCTTCCTTGTCTTCCTTTTGAAAATCTATAAAAAGACACTGTTTATATAAATAATCACATTTGATTAGGATAAAGTTAGAACAGGCCAGTGAATGATCTGCATTGTTGTCCTGGGAACACAGTGTTTAAAGGTGAGCAAAGAACTGGGTTTATGGGAAGCGATATGTTTTTTTAATCATATATTCAAAGATTACAAGAGTAATTTCCTCTTAGATAGTACAGAAAAGTAAGTATTTGGGTGGCTGTGGTGAGCTGTAATTCATCTGGGAGGGCAGTGTAGAAATTCGCTGTTTCTCGTAAGTTTTTCCAAAGTGAATACTTAAAAGGGAAAGCAAGTAGTTTGGGACTGCAAACTTAGGCTCCTACCACTCTCCAATGGATCCTGTAGAGCCTGACTTAGGAGGAAAAAGTGATCTGATTCCAACAAGTTTGTATGTGGAAACAAACCATCACGCACTTTTGATAACTGAGATAATGTTAAGCTTATCAGCGTAATTATTTCCGGCACATTCCCAAAGTACAATGGGTGAATAACACAGCAGAGGCAGGAGAGGGGCGCGTGTCCAGCTGGATCCACATCCGTGGGCTGGTTCAAAAGAGAGTCAAGCTCATGAAGGGGCTCAGATACCTGACCTGGGAAACAATGCCTTCAGTTTGAAAAACCTTCCAATCCTGCCAAGCATCATTTAGCTGCTGCCTAACTCCAGGGTTGCTTAAATGATGGTCTCCTATGATGCTTTGCTGAGCAGTGCCTCTCTGCAGACATGGAATTACCCACCTCTGAAGCAGTCAGAGGGACTGGACCACTTAGTTTCTAGCCTGTGTATAGCTGGGCTTGAAAAATGATCCTTCCTATCTGTCTCTCTGCAAAGCTCAGTCCTGAAGGTTTCCTTTTTTAAAAGTATAGAGCTTGGAAGTGGATTTTGCAGCAAAGCTGGGAATTCAGGTCACCACAAGGCTAACGGGAGTGAGACTGCGGTATGGTGAGTGTTGGTTCTGTGGTCCATAACATAGTGCCTGGAGCTGTCATTCCAGAGCTGAGTGAGAATCTAATCTTCAGAGGAAAGAAATCCTTCCTCTGTGGATGTCTGAATTCCTGGTGTGCTCTTTAAGAAGCAGAAGCAGCACATTTTCCAGGAAAAAATGAATCCTTCTTGAGTTCAGAAAAAAGCTATAGGTGCCTTCAGATGGACCAAGCTTTGTGACCCCAATTTGCACAGCATCCCAACAAATGAGCTTTGTATGTCTATAGCACACAAAGGTATGCAGAAGTGGTGACTGTGCCCATGGGCCTCGTATTATTTCTGAAGAAAGACAAGGGGTGAATATGTGGCTGTGCTGAAGGGCTCTGCCTTGATTTCACCTCTTGCAATGAGTGTATAGGGCTTTTTGAAGGGTGAATGAATTAGGTAATTTGAAGAAGGTAGAGGGCAGCAAGTATTTATTTGGTCATGAATCTGGATGTTTTGATTTAGTTCTAGGAAGAACAAAGCAGTACAGAAAGGATGGGAAGGTATTGCCCCAGGTCTCAATGACCCAGTACAAACAGGACACGCTGGTATGGCCAAAGGGACAGATAAGTTTTCCAGTCATAAATCTATGGCCTTTGCCTGTTCAGTGTATTGATTCCTTTTTTATTTTTTTTATTTGTCCTAGAATTTTTCTCCCAAACTTTTACATTTAAAAAAATTATTTCCTTAGCTCTAACGCCATTGTAGAATTTTGTACAATATAGAGAAAGAGAAAACTTCTTCCATCACAAATATATACATATGGCTAAGACTAAAACTGATTTCCTGAAGGGGGGGTTGTTCTTCTTTGAAAACACTCATAATTACCTGCCTATCAGACCCCTATCTGCCTTTGTGTAATATTAATACCTGAGCAACACGAGCAGTAAAGATTATGCAGTCTTTAATGAAGTCTTCCTGAAAGCGTCTATTTGAATGGGCATGTGAAAAATGTTATAACTTAAAATAGGGTCACCCCAGTTTTCCCACATGCTACTTATGTGGAATACAGCTGGTGAGTGCATCCTGCACAGCAGGGAATGCATCTCTTTCTTATGTGCATATTTTTTGACTGTGTTGCAAACAGGAAAGGGATATGCTTGAGAGAAAGGCAAACAAGCAATGAAGGCCTGAGACAACATTCTTGTCAGTGGGAATTGGATCCAGTGATGAGTCTTAGTTACAGGCTTTAATCGTAATCACACTTCCTTCCTTGCTGTTACATTTGGGTATAGGAGAATCCAGGTGTCACTGAAATACCTGATGTTTCTCTGTGTCCCCTTCCTGAGTTGCTCCAGCCTGTGGGAAGTACATTCAATGTTACCCAGCTGCACAAGTGTGCTGAGCATCCTGGCCTCGCTGTGTCTTTGATCTCTTCTTGACTTGCCTTGTGCTGTCACGTGCACCTACACCAGGGCAACCGTCCTGAAGCCTCTGACCTTTTCCTACCTCAATAGCCAATACAATAAAATACAGCACCCACAAGTCTCTTCAGCCCCCAACTCTGCTTTTCCACCTCACAAACCTGATCTAATAAAACACTCATCTTCTGGAAGCCAAATCCGAAAGTTTTGCTTGAAAACCAAAGGTGCTGGTTTCAGGTTTTTGGAAATATTTGCAATGTTTCTGTTCCTGGCTTTTTGGGTCAGGCTTCATTAGGGTGAGCCAACTGTAGCTGTGTCCTGTGGTAGACTGGATTTGGATTAGGGGTGTTCAAGTCTGGTTTTTCAATTAGAAATAAACTTACAGTCCAGTTGGATGAATAAAGTAAGGATAATGTGCATTTAATTCTTAATTTATACAGTACATAGGGATAGAGCAGGGAAATCAAGTATGGATTAAAAATGAGCATTGCCAGATGGTCTCATGAAGCCACTGTAAATTTTGTTGGATCTTCTATCAGAAATAAATCTGATCATATTTCAGGATGGGATTTTTTTTTGGAGAGTGTTGTGGGCCTTCTCCTTAAGCATCACTGCTCAGTTTACAAGGTCTATCTTAGAGCTCTTCTGTTTACTCTTCCTGGATCCACCAAGTCCGTCATACTGGAGATGCTCTGTAGCACAAAACAGCCCTTAGCTCAGACTGCAAGTGTCTTTCCCCGTGGAAAGACAAATCTTTGCTAATATGGCACCTACACATAGCTGAGGTGATAAGAAATTGATAGAAGTTTGTTACTCATCTCTGGTACTCATTAAAGCTGCTCCCTCTAGTGCTTATTAAAAGAAAAGTAACTGTGCATATGTAACATCTAGAAAGGGAAAATTTATTCTGTCATTCTCATCTCTCTTCTCAATTAAGAGAAACCAAAATCACCTTTTCTTTGATGAAGCAAGTAGTTATTTACCTCAACTGCAGTGCCCTTTTAGCCTGACAGCTTCTGTGGTAGTTAACCACAATGGATATTTAATTACTTAGAGTGCCTTTCTGAAGTTCAGGTGATCATTACTGTACCTAGATGTACCATGCCACAACAACAGGCTCACCCTGCAATCTCCTTTTGACTGCTCTTTCTCCCCATGCCTTTCTCACAGCCTCTGCTCTGACTCCAGGTCTGAAATAAAGGCATCCTCCAAAGAGTAATCACTGGCTAATAAGAAATGTGTCATTTATTAAACCCTAAGGCATTGTTTTCCTGGGTCACATTTAGTTTCCTCGGGGCTGAGGAGTAGCCCATCTTCTTTTTGAGCAAAAGATGTTCACCACAAGGGAGGACGTTGGCTCAGGGTGGTCCCCAGACATGGCATTGCAGGAGTGACACTCGGCAGGCCAAGATGTTCAGCATGCAGTGGTGTCATCATCTGGGAAGGATGACCCTGCTGCACAAATAGCACCCCAAAATAAAACACAGAGTAACTAGGGCATCCTGAAGGAGAGGTGGTGGGAGCTGCTTGTGTGCAGAATTGCAGAGTGCTCGCTGGCACCTCAGCTAGTGGGCAGGGTTACTGCACTGGAAGAGACCGAACTTTATGCACAATTAGGTGTTCTTGCAGTGCTTGGAGTGCCCTAGGGAGGCAGGTAGGTGTGTTAGGAAGACTGTAACTGCCTTATGTCCTCCAGCATGTGCTGACCCAGCATTTCTCCAGCTTCTTCCAGCTGCCCTCTGTTCCCTTCCTAAGTAAGCCATAAGGACCTGTCTCTGCTTTTGGACAGATAGGGAGGGACAGGTGCCAGCTCTTTATCAGGGTGGACAAAGAGCAATTGCATCTTTGAATTCTCCTCTTGGGAAAATGATGTGTTGTTTATCAGCAATTCCAACAGAGCTTGTCCCATTTCCTGAGGTAGCGGCTCTTATTGGTACCTTGTATGCCAGATGGAGGCAATCATAGAACTGCAGACTAGTTTTTGGTTGGAGAAGACCATTGAATCCAATGGACAGGTAGTTACCTGGCACAAGGACGCTGACCTCTCACAAGAGCAGGCTTCCCTTTGGTTAGACTATGCCTTGGAGCTTGGTGCTGTCATTTTCCTGCTCCTTCGCAGCACTGCCTATCCCACAAAAACCAGCACCCAGCTGGCCGAGAGACCACAGGGCATCTGTGTAAATAAGCCCTGGTGCTGTTGGTCTCACAGGTTGTCTGTGTGTATGAGCTTTGACTTGGTATATGTACGTTATAATGAAGAAGTGGATTGAATTTCAGGAAGCTTGCACCTTGAAAGGCTCTAGAGAAAAAGCTTTTTCCTTAGGAGGATTTTTTTTTTTTGGGGGGGGGGGGGGGGGGGGGGGGGCAGCAGAAGTTGTTTTGATTGACTGAGATTTTATTTTTGGTTTTCTTCACCACTTTAAGAATTGCCTCTCAAAGGGGTTGGCATAGCTCTAACCAAGCCTTGCAAAAGAGGAAAGGCATTTTTTTTCATTCCCAGTGAGGAGTTTGTCTGTATATTTTTGCTGCATGAGGGGAAGCGTAATGTTGGTTGACGTTGGGTTTTGTGGGCAGAACAACATTATTTGAAAAATGCCATTCTCACTTCAGCAAAAAACATGACCTCAGCAAGTATGCTGTCACAGCTTCAAAATATGTGTGCCTGTAAGCCTTGGAAAATGAGTACAGATTGAAATCAGCTGCTGTAGGCCAAGTTCTCCGTGGCTGCAGCCATACCCAGAATGGGCTTTTTTTTCTGAACAAACTGTGTTATCTTATTTTTTGTCTTTTTGCTTCCACAAAGTCAAATAAAGGCCTTAAAAAAAATCAATTTGAAGGAAACAAACTATTCAAACTAGTCAACTGCAGATGCTCTTTTTAATAAAATGATGGTTTCTGTAGAATTTTTTCAATCCTGTCATATGCTTTATGCTGGCTGGAACTTCTAGGCAGCTGCAGCCTAGAGATAAGACTTTTGTCAGGTTACAATTGAACTCCTAATTTCAACAATATTTTTGTTTTTCTAATTCAAGTTATTTAAGTGTTAGAAAACTCATTGACCAAATCCACTCTGTTTGAAGACATCAGAATGGCATCAGGAGTGAGTAATTATTGCTGCCATGATTTATTGTCTTAGCTGGGGTAGTGCCTGGTGATCAGCTGAGAGCAGAGCTGTTCCCAGGCTGAGCAAACACCCTACCTGCCTCTGAGTGCCATAAATCAGCCCAGCCCCAGCACTGCCTGAAGGTACATAATGGGCAACAGTGTTACTGTGGCATCTTGAATAAGAAGGGCTAGCCAACCTCTGCACGTCAGAAAACTGTTCTAAAAGCTGTGCCAAGCATTTTGGCTTCGGGTGTGCAACCAAAGCAGCTCTTGGCCTTCTGAGGCAAATATGGGTGCTTGGGTTGTGTGTATCCGAGGATCAATGCCTACAGCTTCAGTCTGCAGGATGCTGAACTTGCAGACAAGGGAGTCAGTGAAAGATCAGGATTTGATTTTCGTTTCTGAATCAAAAGATAAACATGAAAATAACTATCCCATCATTTTACTGATACCTGTGTAGGAAACACTTATATCTGTGTGGCTCTGTAGCTCTTCAAGCTGTGTTAGACACGTCCCACTGCAAAGAGTCACTGTGCACACGAGGTTATTCTTTACCTGGCAAATTCTTTGTTAAATTGCTGCTTGATCTGGAGGGGTGTTCTGGATCCAAGACTTTGTCTGAGGCTTTCACTGTGAAAGCCTCTGCATTTCAACCCAGTTTCTCCAGTATGATGCACAGTGGAAGTCCCTGTTGCTCTTTTGCAGGGATGACTTTTTCCCAGCCCCTTTCCCCACAGACAAACCTCTGCCACAATCAGAAAAACTACTGCCAATTTTCCTGCCAGCTTCCAGCCAGAGCCTGCCTGGAGCCAACATCAGCCTTGAAAAGGACTCTAGCTCCTGTTGAGCCTGGTTTTGAAAAATTGCTAACAAAAAGTATTCCATATTGTCTGCACAAAGGAGTTTCAGATCCCAGAAATTCTGGGGTGGCTTTTCTTATTTAGTTAGTTAGCCAGTTACTTTTATTTCAATCTCAAGATGTTACACAGGTGGACTCAGGGGCTCTCCACAGTGTCCACAGTTCTGGTACCTCTGATCTGCTGGGCACTGGGATGCAGCCTCTCTAGCTCTGACCATGAGCTTGGACATGTAATAGTGTCTGAGTGCTGTGGCTGTTCAGCAGTGACCAAGGAAATGAGCACCTCTGGGAAGCATGGGAAGGATGTGCTAGAACTGCGTGCAAGTGTGCAGCTGCTTCCTTCATGCGCGGAGGAAATCAAGCACATGTCCCTGGCATGAAGTCAGAGGAGCCTTAACCCCAAAACTCCAGATACTGAGCTTGGCCTACACCCTTCCTCTCGTGTCATGTTGGTGGCTGTGTGGTTGGAGTGGGGCCAGCCAAGCTATGGGGGCCCCCTGCCACCAGGAGGATTCAGCAGCTGTTTGTGAAGCCCCAGGCAGGAGTGGGATATAGTGCAGCCAGCATCTTCCGAGGCAACACAGAGGAAATCCCTTTCCAATCAAACAAGTAGCTCTGGAGGAAAAGAAAAGGGTCTGATATATATATCAGATATACTTGCAGCATTTGCACTGAGTTATTTTAGTTTTTATTTATCTCCAGTTTGGGGGTGAGTCAGCCTGGGATGTGGCTCAGACCACCTCCTTTGCAAGCCTTCAGGGAAGGCAGAGAGCACAGCCTGTCCTTCTCTGTGCCACTTACCAGTGCTTTACTACACATTTTATTTTGCAATTATTTTAAAACTCTCCAAGCTGATGTTATTTTTTTCCCCTTTCCTCTCTCTCTAGTTTTGTATGGAGCTGAACCAGCCGACGCTGCCAAACATCCGCAAGTGGAAGGGCCCTAGAGGATGTTGGAAGGGTGTTGTTTCCGAAAAACCCTCAGGCCAGCTACACAAGGTACATTAATCCCTAAGTTTGAACTTTGGTTTTGCTTTTTTTCCCCCCTCTAACCAATGACATAGTTTGAATGCTTAAGACAACGCTTTTTGCAAATCCTTTTTGGCAAGGTTTGCATTTCTTGTTTTTTAAGCTGGCTGTTCCTGTTGCTTTTAATTTGACTGTACAATTTATGTTTTGGAAGAATTGTGGCGCACTTGTAGGGAGGAAGATGTGTGTGTGTATTTGGTGTGTGTGTGTTTGGGGGAGATGGACAAAAGCAGTACAGATATATAAATGAAAAGCTATGCATTTGGACAAGGTAAGAGTCCTGAGTTTTTCCCCTGGCAGGCTGCAGTGCTTTTGACATTTTTTGTGCAAGTCATCTGAGCTTGCTCCCTGGTGCTGCACTGGTTGATATTCAGAAGTGCTTCCCATTTTCCTATCATTTTCCTAGATTTCAAGTGAAGAGCCCTCAGAGGAGCCCTGCAGCCTGCTGTCCTCACCTGGAAGGGTTTACCTTTTGTGTTCCCCAGAATCCTTGGCACAGGTGTTTAAAATACTGTGGACTCCATTTGAAATCTGCACCATGCTGCACTGTGCTTTTCCCTGCAGCATCTTCTGCTCTGGGAATATATATGTATATATATATGTTTAAATGTGTACTGCAGGGAGGTACTTTATTATGGTGGTGACAGCTGCACCTGCCTACCCTTGACAATATTCATAGTGTAGCTGCACTGGGCTGGACATCACTAACAGTGCCCAAAAGCAGTTTCTCTAAAGAGAAGTCTCTCTTTTTCACCTTTAAGGGTTCTAATGAGTTCTCAGAGCACTGCCCTCTTTGACCTGGAGGCTGTTGTTGCTGAACAGGGTTGTTCTCATGGTGCAGTTATTGCAGTGTGGATGTTGTTGTGGGTAGAAGCAGGATCTGAGAGCTGTCACATAACAAGTAGTGCCTGTTATCACATGAGGCAGTCTTCAACAATCCAGAATTATCTATTATGGGCACTGTTATTACTAAATATGTGGCTGCAGTTGTGTCCTATAGCCATGCTGCTTAGAATCCACATTCCTTTATTTTGGCTTTTCCAAATCAGGTTGCATCACCCTTCTCTGGTTTTGGACTCATGTTTTTGCAGGTGCACCTCCTTTTATTGCTCTTCTGAGAAAAACCCAAGAATGAGGGAAAAATAAACCCAAACAAATCAAAACCCACCTCTTGAGCAGGACAAGGATTGTACTCTAACTAGACAGACACAGAGTGTCAATAAAGGTCTGGAAAGATAGAGAGTGTCTGAATGTGTCTAAAGTTTAATACAATTCACACTTAATTGAAGTGCAGAATGTAAATGCCTCAGAACATTTTTATTTGTGGCTGGAGTTTTCCTTTGGGATCTCTTGTTAGGCCAGATCATTAAAACACTGAATATAAATAGCTGTGTAAAGTTGTCAGAGTTGTTCCCTCCACTTTTTCCTTTCTTACCAAGAATTATTAATAAATACCTCAGAATTTCTATGTTAAATTCAGAGTCTTTAGTAAGTTCTTTCTTGAGCTGTACTTCCAAAGATAACAATGGCAGCTTTTACTACAGGGTGCCTAAATAAAAATTATCATACACCTTGTTTTCCTGATAGGTATATAAGGATGAATGGTTCCCAAAATTATGGAAGAAATGTGCAACCAAACTAAGAACAGAAATTTTAGATATAGAAATAGAATCAAAACCATACTAAGAATAGAAATTTTATCTACTTGACTTTTCTTTTTAACCAGAATCTGGCTGAGCTGTAGAACCCTTCAGTAAGCCAAAAAGTCTCTTTTTCTGGGGCTAGTTAGTGAGTCTGTCAGATTTGAGCACAGTGTACACAAATGCAATGAGGTAACACAGTGTAATCCCAAGAGCAAAGCATCTTTGGCACCAGCTGATTTTGGGATGCTGTGTAGGGCTAAATAAGACAAAAATGGTAGATGGTGCTTCTGGCTTGTGCTTCCATAAAGTCTGAGCATTTCAACCAGGCAATTACTTTTGACTGTCATGTTGATACAAAGTCTGGAGCCAGGAAATAGCCAAGAGCTGTTGACAGCAATTTTATTCTTCCACATCTTTTCGTCTATCAGATTTTAGACCTTAGGCTTCTTACTGGTGGAATAATTTAGTCAGTATTTTAAAGGTGACTTATCAAAGGAGCTACCAAAGAATTGGAACCAGGCTTAATCTTTTCAAGGCTCTTGGGAAGTCAGTGCATCAGTTAACAACTTTTTATTGCAGCTGAAATGGAGAAAACTCTTCCTTGCAATGGATTTAACTGTGATTTGCTAAGGGAAGTGGGTTTGAATGATGCCAAGGGAAATGTGTCTGGGTGATGGGAGAAGAGGCTGACAGTCTTTGAATTAGAAACTGCTGCTGGTGTGACAGCTTTCTGAAAATGCCAATTGCACATCATGAAGTAATCAAGAAAGAAGCCCATTCAGGATCACAGAAGCAGAGCTGAAAGGAGCAGAGAGATAAGCATGAAACATTCAAGCTGGAAGAGAGACAGAGAAATAGACAGGGCTAAGAGGTCTAGACCAGATTTCACTCTAAGAGAGTGAAGGGGCCCATATATTTATAGCTTGCGGGTGAAAAAAGGCTGTGAGATGGTGTGGAGCCTGGGCAGAAGGAACAACTATGCACAGCACTGTCTGCTGCAAGCCCTAGCAGTCACCCAGTGAGACCTCAGGGCGCCAAACTCATGGTTAGACAATTAATCATGTGAGTAACAAACTGCCTGATTACTGACCACGCTCAGAGGTATCCAGTGCCTTGCCTGGAGTAGGAGGAAATGGGGACACATTAGCCAAACACGCACACGAAGGGCAGCATCCTTCACCCCTGCAGTGGTCCTGACCATGCTCTGCTTGTAGAAGATAAAACAGACTATTAAGTCCTTGGCTTTACTGGAGCAGTGCTGGAATTAACTAGGTGTCCAATAGCCAGTGTGTAGGTGTGAGGGCTGTGAGTAGCAGGGTGATGCATGTTTCAGCTTGGCATACTCACTCTTCTGTGAAGTCAGTGGAGCTTCCCAGGAAGCATTCCTCCCACGTCTGGTGGGACTTTTGACAGGGGTGAACTGCAGAAGCCTATTTGTTCTCTGTATCTTCCACTGATAGCCCAGGAAGCTCTCCTTTATGCTTGGCCACAGCCAATTGGGCTGCCTGCCCTCAGCAGGCACCATGCCTAGAGATAGATAGATAGATAGATGATAGATAGATAGATAGATAGATAGATAGATGATAGATAGATAGATAGATAGATACTGGGCTACATTTGGGCAGAATATTTTGTTTTTACCATCTTGTGACCGGCATTTCTCTTTTTCCTTTTTAATTCCAGGGAGTTGAATATTCTGGCTTCCTCTGGGATACAACTGCTGGCATTGAGCTGAAAGATGCCTCATCTCAAGAGACTGCACAGACTAATGGCAATGGGAGGCACTCATATCCTCATCCTTATCTTGCACATTTCAAGGTAACTGCCACAGTGCCAGTCCAACCTTTCAGAACTTTTACTAAAAAGAATTTGGCTGTGATGAAAAGAGACACAGCCTTCTCACAGATAAAAATTTGCATGAGCCTCTGAGCCTTCTTATCACTGTGCCATGGCTTGATTATGGATAGGTGCTTAAAGCACCTTAATACATGTGGTAGTTCATCACAGTCAGTCCTTCCCTTGCTCCTGTGGGAG
This sequence comes from Chloebia gouldiae, assembly GCA_003676055.1. NCBI lineage: Eukaryota > Metazoa > Chordata > Aves > Passeriformes > Passeridae > Chloebia > Chloebia gouldiae. The sequence goes on from QUSF01000003.1 coordinate 44,990,949, forward strand.
CAAGCCCTGCTGCAAGGGAGTATTTGAGAGCCTGATGGTCAGTGGATGCTCAGTAGCAGCCAGGCCACACAGGCCTGGGATTCTTGTCAGTGCTACAAAGAGGGATGAGTGCAGGGAGAATGGAGATGGATTATATATATGTATGTACATATATATATATATATATGTGAGTATGTGTGTGTTTAAGGCACAGTGCTCCGGTGAGACTTGGGCTGGCCTATGTTATGTTGCTGTCACACTTTAGACTTTCCATTTTATATCTTTTTCACTAGGGCTAAACCTATCTAAAAGAGCATCATCACTTCTAGAACCAGTTCTTGGGCAAACATATGAGAAGACAGAGCCCATCTCCACACAGGCTGTGATGAAAAGGTCCAGTTTAGGGAACTTGACATCTCTGGCAGTGCTTTGAGAGAAGCATTAATTGAATAATTATTAATAAATAAAGTATTAGTAATTAATTGATCATAGAAATAGGTCAAAGTGATTCCCAGAAGGTGAACAGGAGAGTTCAGGGAGCCAACAACTCCTTTCAAGGTACATTAAGTTTCTTGGTTAGTCTCTGTGACAAGCCAGGGCTAATCACAAGACAGTAGTAATTAGCCCCTGTAATGACCATGACATTATTTGTAGCCTATTAACAACTGGTTTTACATAAACTGATTTTCATAAGCAGCTGACTTCTTTCTGCTGCCTTTTTCACCACTGTGGTGAAAGGAAGCTGTTTGCTAATGCAAACCAGTTTCCCCAGAACTGAGAGGGTATGAGGTTACTGCAAACAAAGCTGCAAAATGCAAATGCCTCCGTCCTCTTCCTCCCCACACTGAGACACACCAAGGCACACCGCATTTACATCGGCGTGAGTCCTACTGCCCCAGATTTACTCCTGAAAGTACCGGGAGCTGGCACGTGGGTTTGTGTTGTGACCTCCCATTCCCGCGTGCACGGCATCGATTTGTCCTCCTTGCCCCCCCAGGTTGGAATGAATGATCTGACCGTGGTTAACCTTCACCTGGCCTTGCCACCCTCCGCAGGAGAGAACACCGGGAAGAACCACGACAGCCACAAACTGGCAGCCTGTGCGCAGAGTTTGCAGGAGACTCTGAAAGGTAAGGCAGGGGTTTTTTCCTGCCAGCTATCACGTGCACACTATCTAATTCAGAGGAATTTTTTAAAGAGTGAACTTTGTCTCAGTGAGCATTTCAGAAATACCCTTATCAGCCTCACAATTGTCTTTACCCATATTTGTGTGATGCATAGCGTGACAAATGGGATTTTCCCTTGCTCATTGTCTTACAGTCTTTCCTAACTAACACAAACAGCACAGGAGATCCTACTGGCTTTGACACCATTTTTTCAAATGGTTCCTTCTGTTTTTGTGCTACCGTAACAGCAAGTTCAAAGGAAAGAAAAGTCATTAGAGTTGAGACCCTATTTTAAGTGCTTTGTGGAAATGACACCTACCTGTTATCAGAGCAAAGCTTAATTTTTTTTTTTCTTCCAAGAGAAATAGATTCTATATATTTAATTTTTGGATAATTGGAAGCTCTTTGGAAAACCAATGCAAGTTTGCAGATGACTGCTAATGAGAAAAGAGACCAAATCCTGCTTTGGTACCTGTATGTAATAGGTAGAATAATTTTGTTGATTTCAAATAAGTTTCTCTAGCTTTACACCAGGATGAAATGACACCAGAATTTAGACCTGAGCTTGAGCACTGAAATAGCCAGCTGGATTTCTTTACTTCATTTCTGTGAATTTGCTTTTTACTTTGAAGCTTGCAATTATGTTTAACTTCCTGTGAAGCAGAACAAGGCAGTTTAGATTCTAAATGTTGCTGATCCTGTTATTGGAACAGAAATGTCTAGCCCTTTGTTTACTGCTTAAGAAAGATGTGAAAGGGTTGCAAGGTTATTCGCGTGATGATTTTCAACTTGGCCCAGCTCAGCAAGTTTAGTTACTTGGAAGTGTTAATATCCCTCTTGTATAACTCAAGAGGTATTTGCAGTTCCTTTTGAGCTGCAGAAGCCAGTCAGAGCTATTTTAAGTGCTACTGATTTAAGTATTTGTCCACGTACTTTAAAACTGGAAAGGATGAAGGTAAACAAAAGGATCATTTGTTTAATCCGCAAAGACTGAACTGAAACATGGGATAAATGTGTAGCTCTTCTGAAGTCAACTGAGCTGCACTTCCACTGCATCTATATTTAGACTGTTGGTGTTATCTTTATTTCATGTTTTAATTTTCATATGGCAGGCACATTACTGGAGCATGCTTCTTCTTGGCTTAGTCTATCACAAAAGAAGAAATTCAGATTTTTCCAAACTTGTGGGATGCAGGTGTGGTCTCCTAAGGAAATGGTAGTGCAGACATGTGACTTTGAAGTACTGAATTACCCTGCCAAAATGAATTTCATGTTTAAAATTACCACCATCCTTCAATTTCTTCCAAATTAGTACAAAAAATATAGGCAGTAAGAACTGATTTGTCTGTGGGCACTGCAGTAAATTTGAGTTTCTGTTCCCATTTTGCTAACAGATGCCTGTTCTATTATCTTTTATTCTTACTAAGAGGCAGGTGAGCATTTGAGGAACATTGTTTACTATCCACAGCCTCCCTTAACACAAGGCATAGTATCCCCATATTTCTCCCATTAGGTTTGTGGGTCCTGGTTCCTTTTCCCCTCTCTTTTCTTCCCTTCATCAGTACTGGAGAGATGCAGTGCCTGTTAGCTGCTCTTTGCAGCAGCTCTTCTGTCTTCTCTCAAGAGATGATCAGAGGGCTAGAACACCTCTCCTGTGAAGAAAGGCTGAAGAATCTGGGGTTGTTCAGTCTGATGAAGAGAAGACTTAGGGAATATCTTACAGCAGTCTTCCAGTACCTGAAAGGGGCCTATGAAAGAGCTGAAGAGGGAATTTTTATGAGGACATGTAGTGATGGAACAAGGGGGAATGGCCTTAAACTGAAAAAGGGTAGTTTTAGATGAGATATTGGGAAAAAATCTGTGGTTGTGAGGGTGGTGAAGCACAAGTTGCCCAGAGCAGCTGTGGATGCTCCTCCTTTGCAGTGTTCAAGGCCAAGTTGGATGGGCTTTGAATGACCTGGTCTAGTAGGATGTGTCCTACAGTGGGTTCGAACTAGATGACCTTTAAAGGTCCCTTCCAATACAAACCATGCTGTGATTCTGTGATATCTTCTCCCATGTGGCTTGGCCATATTCCATGGGTTACCCATGCATCAGGCACTGGGATTACAAGACTTGTGAGAAGACTTCTTAGCAGCCACTATAACATCACATCCTTCTCATCATATGTGTGTCACTCTGTTCAGGAAGGATTTGAGCATTTAAAAGTTTAATTCATGAGGGAAATCATGCAGGGCATGGTAAAGGGCATGTCAGGAAGTGCGTCCTGCAGATGTCCCCCTGGCCTGCCATGAAGCAAAGGAGGGTTTCCCAGTTCCTGCAGAGATTTCAACACTGCAGACCTTCTGCAGGCACTGTCAGTCCCTCAGCTGATTGCCTTGGCACACCAGAGCTCAGCCACTGCAGCAGAGGGCTGAGTTAAGGTTCTGCTTTGCTTTGCTGGCCAAGAGCCACCCATAGGCACTGCCAAAATTTGCTGGTGCTTTAGTGAATTTGAAAATGCTTTTGCAAACAGACCAGACTTATTTTTTCACCTGAGGAGCTCTCCATTGACAAGGGTATGGTTGCTTTGGGCCCAGAGGGTGTGAATGTGTGTGGGAGCACTGCTGAGAGGTCATGAACAGGACACGTGCCTGGCTGCTGTGGGCTTTATGCCACCACGTCCCAACAGATGGAGGCTCTGGGTCCTTGTGGACAGTACAGTCTGTGTCAGGGACCTTTGCAGCAGAAGATTGGTTCTTAAGAGAGCTCCTGCTGCTCTGTCTGTTGGAGGAGGAGGAGGACCAGATTGCATTGACCGAGGAGCCTCTGGCTCCTGAGGAGCAGAATCAAGCCCTGCCAGTCTTAAACTAATTTTCTCCAAAAGAGGAAAATTACAGCACACCACCAGTAGCATTGTCTTAATTTTCTATTTTTCTCTCCATCTAATCGTAACTGGGGTCATCATGATTGCAATTTTTCATCAGTTATCATCCCTCATTATGAGCAAGGGCATGGTTTCTTCCAGAACTTTTGCTTAGTTTGGCTGAGAGCCATTGAGGCTCATCCATGAGACCCCTGAGAGCTGCAGCTGCTGTGGGAAACTCTGCTCCCTGCCTCTGCTGAAAGACCCAGGAGTGTCCAGTTAGACAGAGTCACACACTCAGGAGGATCCAGGCGGGTTCATTTCCTTCCCTCTCATGGCTGGATGTCTGTCAGGGTCTTGGGAGGCAGACAAGACACGAAACTGCAGTTCTGGCATGCTTGATGTTGTTGTTGCAGGAGCTGGCAGGGTTAGAAGCAGAGCTGAGAGTGAGCCAGGACAAAGGGGAAATGAAGTTGGTGGTTGTTTAGAAAACTGGTTGCTTGCTCTTCCTTGCCTAGCATAGGGCTGCCTGATGTATTCCCCACGCTTTTGCAGTCTGAGGAGCCCCAGAAGCTCCTCTCAGAGGGGAACCAAAAGTACTCCTTTCTCTCCCCAATGGCAAATGGGGTTTCAGCTTTTTAACATGCTCCAGCCTATTCTCTCTGTCAATTTACACTTTGTTATGATTTTATGCTTAGTTATTCTGCATGCAAATTTTAAATGGGTGAAGAATATCATGATTCCCTCCCTGGGCAGTCAGCTGCAGGCTGACTTCTTACCTCCTTCCAAGCATGCATCCAAGTGATGGGTCTTTTATACTCTGCTATTTCTAACTTCTCCAGAATGGAAAGATTAAAATTTTCAGTCAGTTAAAATTTTCACTTGTACGTACAGAGGTGTTTTTTCATAGATTTTTCATGTAAGGGAGGTAGTCTTGAAGACTTGCTAAAAAAAGCATGAGTAGTTTAGGATAGAATAGAATAGATTTTGTGCAAGGTACTGCTGTTAAGATCCCAGCCTGTCTATACTTTTTAAATACCAAGGATGTGCTCCAGAGGTTTCTGTAATGGCCTTTTCCCATATAGTGTGGAGATGAAAGCATGGAAGGAGCCAAGTGCTGCATGGGGCATTAAGCAAATGTTAGCACTGAAGGACCAAAGTTACACTTCAGGATTCCTGGTCCTGCCAAGCAAGAGATCTTGCAAGAGATCTTTGTCATGAGATGCATGCCCAACTATCAGCTCACAGCAGGCACAGTCATCCCATTAGACAAAGACTGATTTTTCTTTTGGGTTCTGATGGAGCATAGAATAACTCAGGTTGAGATTCGAGTGGGTTTTTTTCCTTCAAAGGTGGGTAGACTGCTGTAATGAATGCTTTAAAGAATAATATTTAAACTTCATGTTATTTACAATATGATTTGTGACTTAAAAAGGGTAGAGAAACCACAAAGAATCTCACTAACTATTCATTGCCCCTCTGCATCTTAGCAAGCACCATGTTTTGAAGTATTTGTAAGTAGCATGCCCTCAGTCTCACTTGCTCTTTTGCCCTTTCCCAATTTGTCTTTCCTGCACTGCAAGACAGGAGTGGAATAGATTTGTTGAGCTTGTGCTCCCTCTCCTGGATAGCAAATTCTATAGCAACAGCAAAAAATGAGGACTTTTATCCAGAGCACTGAGTATGGTAGAGAAAGTCTGTCCACCTGATCCGCACTCACACTTCAGTCCCAGGAAAGAAAAAGCTTATAGACTATTCATAGATGTCTCCTCTGAAGTCAGCTTTGGCATAATTTTTTTTGCACATTTGTGCCTCCTTCAGCATCCTTCTCCAGTGGCAAGCAGTGACACGGAAGCATCTCTGATCAGCTGTCACCATTCTTCAGTTGTCTTGTCAGATATTTCTGCCAGTGGTTTGAGATGGGCATGGAACCATGTGCTTTGTCCTCTTATCCCAGGGCACAGGTGGAATGTCTGCATCCACACTGGTGGGGCTAGGAGAGCACACATGGATATGAAATTAGAGTCTGGAGTTCCTATTCTCACTCATTAGGGTTGGAAACAAAATGTAACTGAAGTAATTTTCTGTTCCAAATTGAACAGTGTCCCTTCAGTCAGCCAGGCAAAAGAAAGTTGGTGTAGTCAGGGAGTGTCTGTGTGGTTTCTCAACTCATCTTCTGCTATCAGGCTTGCAGACTGCTCCTTGGTCCTATTCCTTGGGATTTTTTAAATGCAGAGATTAGAATGAGCACTGCACTTTTGGCAGTGTGGTATATACCAGCTGCATCAGGTATATCTGCCCGGATGCCTCACAAAAAAGTCCTTGATTCTTAAAGAAAATCTATTTTTTAAAATGCCCACATAAATTAAAGAAGATATTTCTTGCAGAAAAACAAAACAGAAAAAAAAAGGCACAGATTTCTAAAACCCTCTGAGACTAAAACTGCTTGTCATTGAGTTTGTCACTAACAGGGACTAGCAAGGAAAAGACACTAATCTTTGGGCTTCAGTAAAGCCTGTCTCTCACAGTATCCTTCTGGACAAAATGTCCAGCACACAGCTGGATAACCATGTTACATGATGGGTGAGCAACCAGGTCACAGATCAGGTCCAAAAAATTACAGTGAATGCAGTGACATCAGGCTGGCATCTGGTCACTAGTGGGGTTCCACAGGGCTCCATCCTTGGCCCAGTTCTCTTCAGCATCTTCAGTAATGGACACGGGACTTGAAGGAGGAGTTTGAGGAGTTTGAAAACATTACATTGTGAGGAGCTGTCAACTCCCTTGAGGGCAGACAGGTCCTGCAGAGAGATCTCAGCAAACTGGAGACATGGAAAATCACCAACCATATGAAGAATAACAAGTTCCAGATTCTGTACCTGGGATGAGGCAACCCTGCTTGTGTGCACAGACTGGGGAAAAAGAGGCTGAAGAGCAGCCCTGTGGAAAAAAGACCTGGAAGTCCTGGTCGATGGCAAGTTGAACATGAGCCAGCAGTGCCCTGGCAGCCAGGAGGGACAAACATGTCCTGGGGGGCATCAGGCACAGCATGGCCAGGCAGGCAAGGGAGGGGATTGTCCTGCTCTGCTCTGCTCTGCACTGGGGCCACCTCACCTCAAGTGCTGGGGGTCACAATGTAAGAAAGACTTGAAGCTGTTAGAGTGTCCAGAGGAGGGCAATGAGGATGGCGAAGGGGCTTGCGGGGAAGTTGTATGAGGAGCAGCTGAGGTCACTTGGTCTGTTCAGCCTGGAGAAGAGGAGACTGAGGGGAGATCTCATTGTGATCTTGAACATCCTCAGGAGGGAAAGAGGAGGGGCAGGTACTGATGTCTTCACTTTTGTGCCCAGTGACAGGACTTGAGGGAATGGCCTGAAGCTGAGTTCAGAGGAGGTTTAGGTTGGGTATTAGGCAAAAGTTCGTCACCCAGAGGGTGGATGGGCACTGGAACAGGCTCCCCAGAGAAGTGATCACAGCATAAAGTCTGTTTGAGTTCAAGAAGTGTTTGGACAATGCTCTCAGGCACATGGTGTGACTTGGGGTGGCCTGTGCAGGACCATGAGTTGGACTCAATGACCCTTACAAGTTCCTTCCAATTCAGCATTTTCTATGATTCTATGACCCTATAATAAACAAGATGCTCTTTTAAAATAAGCATCAAATGTGTACTAGTTTTATTGTCATGAAGAGAATGGCCATGAGTAAATAGTCAGTGAAAAAGGCTTCAAATGGCATTTCTTTCAGGAGTTCAGAGTACAATCACTTTGTTTAGTCAGTATTTGTATTTTCCCTCTTTCCATTAATCCTCTTGTACTTGAGTGATGAATGTCCATTCCTCCCATTCTTTTCTATTTTTCCTGTTTTCTAGGAGAAAAAGATGTGATAATCCTTGGAGATTTTAACCAGGCCCCCGACAGCAGCGACCATGACATCCTGAGGAAGGAGAAGTTTCACCATCTGGTCCCTTCCAGCACCTTCACCAACATCAGCACAAAGAACCCACAAGGGTCCAAGTCACTGGATAACATCTGGATCAGTCGGAGCTTGAAAAAGGTTTTCACAGGTAGAGTTGCTTGAGTGAAGCTGTGTAACCTTCAGCTAGGTTAGCCTCACGTGCCCCTTGCTTTGGGCAGTGTCACCTAACGCTTTCCCTGTGATTCTCTTTGCTGCAGGCCACTGGGCTGTCGTGCGAGAAGGGCTCACAAACCCATGGATCCCCGATAACTGGTCCTGGGGTGGGGTGGCTTCAGAGCACTGCCCCGTGCTCGCTGAGTTTTACCTGGAAAAGGACTGGAACAGGAAGGAGGTGACGCGGAACGGGAACGGGGTGACGGTGGAACGCAACGACTCGCACACTAAGCACGAACGATGACGTGAACTTGAGGGTGCCTCTCCTGCCACCCAGGGAAGGCTCTGACTTCATGGCAGAGCAGGACTGCCTTCCCCTCCCTCTCCTTCCTGCTCTCCTCCCTGCACCTAGAAAGCATCAGCACTTGATTTTGGTGGTCCTGGCTTTGTGCCCCTCCTGGACAGTTCTGGATGGAGTTTCATGGCAGCAGAGCAATCTGCAACTTTCTCCAGGGACACAGTACACATTTCCACACCTGGAGATTTGGACGAGAATTGTACAGAAAATAAAGTGTACTTTTAATATTGGAAGAGCTCTTTGCTAAAATGCAGCTGAACAGGGTTTTGCTGGGAGGGGGAAGGGCAGGTGATGGTTATTTTCCTTTGCCTGCTTGTAAATTGAGGCAATAAGAGAGGCCCCAAAAAGAGAGACGTGGTGGACATTCTTGGCAAGTCTCAAATGCCATTCAGCACTTGCAAAAGCTGCTGGAGCTGATCCCTATGTGACCTGCAGTGAGACATGAGTGGTGCCTCTGCCCCAGCCTGGAGAGACACTGTTCCTCTGCAGCCCCATGTATGCAGCCCCTGATCCTTTCTTTCCTTCTCCCTTATGCTCCTAGCAAGGTAATTTTGGCCCAGAATAGCTTCCTGGAGCCTGACTTTGTCTTTTTGTTTGGTGCAACATTCAGTGTTGGGTTTTCTTCCTGCATAATAGTTTTCAGGAGCTGGGAAAGCACCAACTTGTCCCTCTGCATGGCCAGGTCCACTTCTCCAGTGCCCTTTGCCTTGCTCCCTCTTGGGGATGTCACAGGAGCAGCCCTTGTCCTCTGGGCCCGCAGCTGGCATCAGTGAGATGTAGCCATGGGTCTTTGTCTAGGAGTCGATGTTCTGCAGGCCATGCATCCTGAAAGTCTATAGATGAGCCCATATTCATGTGATCCCTGCAGGGGCTGGCCCACATGATGCACTGACCTCTGCCCATTGACTTTTTTAGGGGGGTTCAGTTTCTCCCTCTGGCAGAGCAGGCAGTTATGCATCCCTTTCCTGAGCCTCGCTGCTGCATAAGCCTGGTTCACTCACTCACCACAACTCACAAACACAGTGTGTGGCAGTGATGGGGGCTGCTTCCAAGGGGGTTTGGGATCTGTCCTGGGTGGGGGCACTTCAATCACTGCCCTGCCTCGGCAGCATCAGGAATGGAGCATCGAATTTGCCACCTACATGAGATTTTTCATGCGGCAATTAATAATCAGCGACCCAGAAGGGAAACATATCAGCACTTCAGCATCTGCAAGAGAAATAGGTTGAATGTGAAAGGTGCTGAGCTTCCCCCTAACCCAGTGCCTGCTGCTCTGGCCTGCAGATGACAACACATTTTGCTGCTGAGAGGAGAGGAAAGTCATCTGGCATGGCTCACTACTCTTGACAGCAGTGCCACACCAAAGGATATGTTGTAACTGAGGGTTTTAGAGCAAAACAGTAAAATTTTCTTGCAGTATTTTTATTACTGAAACTTTCTGAGATATCACCTCATTTCTAACGACTTCATAATAACTAATTTCTCAACAACTAAATAAATTCCCATGCAGACACACACAGTTGAACAGCTTTTCTGTCTGTATGCAAAACTAAACCCAGAAAAGGGTGGCATAGCCTGGGGGTGACTCTCAGACTCAGGGAGATTTCAAGGATGTTTCAAGAGGTCAAGTGAATGACTAAGAACTCAGAACATCAAACCAAAAATGTACCTTTAGTTGCTCAGTATTCCCTGTTGAAAATGAAAGGTGCAGGCCCTTATTTCTGGTCATTAAAGAAATTAGCTGAAGACCTTGGCTCCAGCTTTCATTCTCAATCCTTGCTGCAACTTTGTCCTTTTCAATCAGGCACAATTTTGCTGCTCTATTTTAATTTGAGCAGCATCAGATTCCCCAAGAAACTCTTACTGGATAACAGGCAAAGATGCAATAGAGTTGCCTTATTACATGAGGTGACAGGAAATAATATACCCAAAACCACACTCACTCTCATGTACCATATAATGTTTCCCTGCTATAAATATGTTTGGAGGCTGAAATTATTTTATAGCTCTAGAAATAAAACTTGGAAAGGCCAGATTCCATTTATTCTGCTGCAGGTATAAATAAGTGCAGAGGCACTGAAGCCTAGAGAAGCATCTGCAGCCTCCTGAGCAGGTGATAGTGCTCACAGGTGCTGCAGGGGCCCTTGCTTTGGCTCATGAGTTAACAGGGCCTGCCAGTGTGGAAAATGAGCTGAACCCTCTTCATAACCCATGTGTGAGCTGTTGGGTAAGTTAATGAGGCTGGTCTATAGCCTAGAGATTCCTCAGCTCAGAGAAGAGCTCTGGAAAGGTGATTTCTTGGTGGATAAAAAGAGGCCTTGGGCTAAGATGGGGGGAAAATGGAGGAACTGGATACCTATGTGTGGAATTCTGCCTTGCGTGGAGCATCTGTATGAGGTATGTGCCTGGTTACTTCATTTTGCAATCAACAGTGCCTCACTGTGGTCTCACTGGTTTTAAAAAGTTTGCTTTTTTTTCTGACAACCCTGGAGGAGGATGGGGTGGTTTTGAGTCTGATGGATTTTGGAGTTCCCAAGAACATCTGTTGTGCTTCAGTTGTTCGGAAGCTGAAGTGGTGGCTGTGATTCTCCTGCCCCTGTGGGAGCAAACCTGAATTGCAATTTCATTTCAAGATACCCCTAGTGCAAGCTCTGCTGGCCCAGCTGGCTGTGGCTTCAGTGCCCAGGCAGTGCCAAGGAAGGCAGCAACTAAGGAGGGGGTGCAGAAGCAGTGAGCCATTCTTACAGAAGGGTGGATACATCTTACACATCTTGGGGTCCTCTCAGGAGCCCAAATTTTGTGAGCCAGGGTCCTGCTTCATTAGTAATCTCACCAATGGCTAGAGACTGATTTGGTCCAGGTTTATTTTTTTGAAAGGCCATTTATCTCAGCTGTGCAGAATGAAGGTTGGTGAAGCTCTTCCCTGTCTACTGCACATGCAGCCTTGGCCACTTCCTTACCACAAAGTGCTGCCTTCTGTCTCCTGCAGACACGTGCCAGCCTCAGACCTCCCCTGGCCAGAGGACATGGCGACAGCTGATGCACAGCACATGGTCCCTGTGGTGGCTTCTGCAGGGAGCTCACTCTTCCTTCTGGCAGGAGAGGTGCCTCCTGGAAGGACATATTTGAGTTTCTACCTTTTAGCATCTTCTAAAAAAGCTTAAAGCAGCACCTAGCTCACCAAGGTTGAGGGGTCTATTTTTAGCATGTGCTCTCTTTGCTCCTCACAATGAATGCTTTTAAATTATTCTCAGCCAAATTATTCTCCTTTCCTATTTGCTCTGACCCATTTGCTTCATGGGAAATCCTCTGCTTTGTCCTGTGGGCTTTTTAAAAGACCTTGGCTAATGTCCATTTGGTCACTTGGCTTTGCAATGTTGTTGCACTGCAGTGTTTCAAGGAGGTGTCATATAGAAGGGCTTGGAAAGTTGTTAAAAACCTCTGAGGAGCAAACACAAGGAAATAACTGTCCTGGAGATGAACTTGGCAGCAGTGGGTTGATAAATCTTCATGCAGCACTCAGGAGTGGAGTCTTGACTGTCCAAGTTAATCAGCATTGGTCTTGGCACTCTTAAACCCTAAGGGGAGTCAGTGCTCAGTGTTCCTAGAAAATGACAGAAAAGGGTCGGTCCAGGGGTCTTCAAAGTTTTCCTAGACATCTAAATGCTGCCTTCTGACATCTAGTTGATTTTAGGTTTTAAACCTGGTCTCTTGATGGAGCATACTGGCCACAGGCAGGAGCCAGATGTGATGGAACGCAGAGCTCCCAGGTCAGCAGCTGTTATTTGCTGGGAGTGCGTCAGGTCATAAATTTAAGAGCTCAGAAATTGGGTGGAAATGTCCCTTATTTAGGTTATGAGCTTTCCCTTAGCTGCAGGAAGCAAGGCAAAGGCATGTAGGCATTTCCTGGCCGCTGACTTCAGCATTTTTGTACGGAGTTTCTAGATGGGAAAAACTTTATAGGAGGGTTATGTTCTTTGTTTTTCCTAAGCAAAATGCAAAGCTCTTCCCCATGCAAGGAGTCACACTGACTGTGAATCGGGGTTCTTGTGGCAAATAGCTTGCAGCAGCTTTTTTCATCCCCAGAAGCAATGCAGCAGCAAGTTTCTGTGAGTTGGCTGCTGTCAGGGTGACTGGAGGGCCATACCAGCAGACTGCACAGCTCTCACTGTCACCATTCAGCAGTTCTGGGTTGCTTCCCACATTCCACAGAGCAGGATAAGACCAGAATTGCAGACAGAGCCCTTGTCTGCTTACCTGTTTTTTAGGGTTTTAAGCCTTAAGCAATTTTTACCTCCATATCTGTAGATAAAAAAGTTCCTTTGTAAAATAGGAGTAGCTAAAAGGATTTACTCTAAAGTACCTACAAGGTTAGGTGTACACTTAGGACATATGTTGCTGGATGACCCTTTGATGACCCATCCTTCTGGCTATCTCATAACCCTGCACAATCAGGTGTTCCCAGCTTGAATGATGTCCAAATGTCTCTTTATCAGCTGTGTGAAAGGCCTCTTTTAAAAAGGGAAAAAATGGAATGTGCACAGACCTGAACTGCAACATTGCTCAAACTTCATGTGAAAACACAACACCAGGGTCTCAGAGCACTTTCCCACCAGATTTGAGGGCCTTCAGGGAAGCTCTTTCTTCAGAGACCTCCTTACCTCCTTGCCCATAGCCAAGAGAGGCTGCCTTGCAGCCAAGTGACCACTTTGCCTCCCCTCATTCTCTTGCACACCCTCCTTTGGGGCACCTTGATTCCTTCAACTGCATAGCTATTGTTCCTTTTACTGACCAAGGGTGCTGGGAGCTGGAGGAGTGTGGACTAGAGAGACTGGGAAATAGGGAAGGACAGAGATGAGACAACAGATGGAGGAGTGAATTGGCACTAGAGGCTTCTCCACATTGTCCCACACATTGTCCACACTGTGTGTTTGGTGACATATCTTGCCCATGCCTAGAAAAGCTTATTGAGTAAAAGTTATATAGGAAGATCAAAAATACAGAAGAGCTTAGCTTTAAAATACTGCTGAGGGAGAGGAAGAAGAGGTTGACTTGCAGATCACCTGTGGGTTTTTTGATAGGTGAGCATGAATTTACTTACTTTCTAGGCTCAGAGATGCATGATGTGGTAGTGAATATATTCCTTAGCTAAAATGGAACATGAAGGACTTGGATTAAAAAAAGCAGCCTGATGGATGAGTGCTAGAGACCAGGACAAAAGTCAAACAAGACAAAAATAAGCCAGCAAGCTGGAGAAAACAGCCTGGCAGGTCTCTTGCTTAGAATGTGGCACAGGATGGAAATTGGGCCCTAAAGTATAAATGTGAGACCCTCCAAGTGTCCTTTTCAGAGCACTCCTGGGACAGGGCCTGAGCACGAGCCCAGCTCTGCTGTACTGGAGTAGCTGTGAAGTGGAATTGCACAGATCCAGTGGAGAAGGTCCCTGCAGGGAGCTGTCCATCCCACTCTGACCCTGGGGGATGGCAGCAGTACCGTGGCTTCATGCCAGCCCCTCCTGTGCCACCATCTGCACTTCTCCCGCCGCCAACTTTTTTAGGAAGTTTTTCAGGAATTTTTTCTTTTCCAAACCATGCCTACACAACCTGATCCTGCTCACTCATGAGAGCCCTATTTGTTGGCTCTCTACCCCTGCTCTTTCCTTCTTCATGCTGTGGCTAGTGCAGTTCCAACTTCAGCCACAGTTTCTTCACTTCCTTCTTCTAAAGAGCTGAAATAATGCTGTACTTCACCCTGCTTGGCCATAGACATCTCAGAAAAACATATTTAAAGTGTCTCAGAGGCCCTGTGTGACTGGGGGAGATACAAAACATTTCAGCAGCAGCATAAAAAATTAATTTGGACAACTTTAATGGGAAGAGTAATGATATGCCTTGAAAGATAATCCTGGTGACATCTTTCTGCAGTGGAATCAATGTAAATGAAAGGGTTTAAAATTCAATATACAGATTTTCTGGATTTAATATAGACTGTGAGAAGTCTCTAATTGTTCAGCAAAGCCAAAATAGATTCTCCCTGCTGTATCTCAAACACTCCTTTTAAACTGCATACTGAAAAAACCCTCTAAATTAATTTTGAGTTAATATATTACGGAAGTTATTAAGACACTTTTAAATTACTGTTCCCTTAAAAAAAAACCTAAACTGAACAGACCAACAAAAGAAATAAATAGCAAAAATCCCCCCAAACAAACCCAGACAAAAGAATTGTTCCAGCTATTTCCTTTTGCCTTTCTCTTGGCTTAGACAAGGTGTTTCTCAAGTTCCACTCTGACTCATGGGGCCCCAGATTTCCATCCTGGTTTCCAGCATCCATGATTTCCATTTTTCCCTCCTTTCAGAGAACCTTGGTGCTTAAGTTTTTTCTCAAACTGCTGGCAGGGCATCCAGCTTCACAATCCTGACACTTGAGTGCTGCAAAAAAACTTCAGATCTACATCGGTCCTGCAGATCACCTGTAACAAATGTGAGATTTATTCAGTACTGAAATGCACCTGCCAGTGATGGCTGAGGGCTGTGTTCCACCCTACTGATGCTGTACAAGGGGTGTCAAGGATGCATGGGGCAAGGGAGAGCAGTGGTGGTTTGGGAGCCTTTGAAGGGAACAGATTTCAGGCTGTGTTTCCCAAACTTTCTAGCAAGGGAAAGGGAATATGGTGTGATAATACTTAGCAGTCTTGCAAGGAAAATTAGCAACTGACTTTTAAAATATTTCCATTAAGAAGAACCCACAATTCTTGAATGTTATCCTTACTTACACACAAGGAGCTGAGCCATAAGGAGATGGCAGGACTCCTTGGAGATAAGTAAGCACATTTTATAATGTGAGAGGGGATGGGGAGCACTGGAATGAAGCAGCAGGGGAGGGGGTTTTTGGGGGTGGATCAAAGTGTCAAAGTGGAACATTTGGAGTTGCCATTTCCCACAGGGATGGTGCTGAGAATTGCATTGCAGCAAAGAGGCTCCAATGCTGCCTCAACCCATATACTAGAAAATAGGAGGATAATTTCCTCATGAGCAGCCAGGCCTTCTGACTGAGCAGGGAGAGCCATACCCAGTGTAAGACTTCAACAGACCCTTTGTGACTCCAACCCTAAGTGATGTTTTTGAAAAAGAGTCAAAAGGCACCTCTTCTACACACAACCCTTCAGTACTCTCATCTCTGTCATTATTTTGTCTTTATTTGTAAAAGTTGTATAAAATGCCTTTCAAAATTGGTCTGGTGAAACACGGAGGATTTTCCAATGCCAGACAAGTTTCTGTATAGGAAAAACACAGCAAGACATAAATACACACCAAAGCAACCAAGCCAGACAGGCAGGCAAGGCTGCCAATGCAACACTGACACCATGAAACTGTGCAGTGACATGAGCTCACTGCTGTCCACACACTCTATCACAGAACTTCAGT
The DNA here is from genome assembly GCA_003676055.1 of Chloebia gouldiae. Lineage (NCBI taxonomy): Eukaryota > Metazoa > Chordata > Aves > Passeriformes > Passeridae > Chloebia > Chloebia gouldiae. Next base: position 45,006,790 of record QUSF01000003.1, read on the forward strand.
ATCACAACTCAGTAACCAGCCTCTTCACAGTGGAAAACAAAAATTCAGGAAAATTTACAAAAGTTACACTTCAAAATTTTAAACACTTTTACAAAGGAGGAATGATGTGATGCCAAAACCAGAAGCTGACAGCTTCACCTATTGCTACATATTGATACTGACCACTTCCAGACTCCAAACTTTGCACCAGGCAAATCTATTTCTAGAATAACGAAGAATGGAAGTTTAATGGCACCTACTGCTTTGCAAAAAAAGTGATGCAGGTCTTCAAGTAAAGCAAAAAGGCCTGTAGTAGTGTTTAGGGCTACAGAGTGGTATAAAAGTCTGGCCTGCAGTCATGGCTTTTTGTGGCAAAAGTGTGACTAGCACAGATTTTGTTTTGAGGATACATTATGCACGTGCACTTTGATTATAAGATGCTACTACTGTTGGAGGAAGAAAACCACTTTGCTTATGTAAAAGTCATGGGAGAAAGGCAAGGATCTCTCTCGTCAGAATAAAATCAGTTCAAAATTGTTCTTTTCTTGAAGAAATGTCCCTTTTGCATACCCAAGGGTCAGCAAAGTGAGCCAGATTTTTCCACAGTATAGTTCAAATGATCTCTGCCCAGATTACTCCAAAGACAGTTTTTTACTGTAATCCTTGGCTTGACTTCAGTCATGTGTGGCTTTCTTGCTGTTTCTGGCAAAGGAGCCAAAACCCGGAGCACATGTGTGGGACTGACTGCAAATGGTTCCTGTCAGGCTGCTGCAACAGCTCTGTGTCTGCTCTGCACAACTCTACAACAAAGCTGGGCAGGCAAAGTCACCAGTGATCAAACTAAATAGCCTGAAGGAGGAAACGAGAGAAAACAGCATAAAGAGCCTGAATGGCTTTCAGCTCCTGAACAATACTGATGACATAAAATTAAGGCTGCTGCAAGCAGTTCTAAGTCTCTGCACTGAAAATAACTAAATTTAGTAAATTTATGCTTGTTGAATGCATTTGCTTTTTGGCAGCAGTCAGCCAGCCACTGTAAACAATCTGCAATAGTATCTGAAAGGCAGCTGCTTTTATGGGATTATTCATAAACCTTCAGACCTCTTAGCCAGCCATCACCTTTTCCTCACAGATTTTCCTATGGATCAGAAAACATGTTCTCAAGATATTACAGAAATGTCTGGTTATGTCCTGGTGTAAAACAAGGTGGGAGAGTTATTGCATTTGTTACATTAAAGAACAGGATAAGAGGGGAGAGATAATGTGGCTCAGGTCCATGCAAATATGGTGTGGAGGAAACCTTGGCACCATCTACTCACCTTATCCCAATCCAGGCCTGTTACCAGTGGGCAAAAGCAGCAGGATAAGAAAGGGCAGAAGCCCTGTCCAAGGCTCCCACTAGTTTCTGCCCAGCCTCTCTGACCACAGCTGCTTCCCAGGGGCTCAGAGGAGCCCTTGTAAAATTGTCTACTAAAACAAAACCCTTTGTCAGAATACTTTGCCTCACCCAGTTCCATAATACTCCACAATCAAGAAATGTAGCTTATGTAGTAAGTTCTCCTGCATCATCTAAGTTATTCATCATGCGACTAGAGAAAGCTCTTTGCTGCAAGAAGCTTTCTTTCCTTGGTCCTGGATATAGCACCAGCAATTAAAACAGAGGTAAAGTTGCTCCAGAGTGGTGCAGCACTTCTGTTGGAACACAGGAATAGGGCACTTGAGAGTTGTCTGGTCTCCCCCAGTCACATCTTGTTTCTGAAATGAGCTCTGCAAGCTCAAGCTTGCTGGAGTGTGGGGATAATGGTCAAAAATGTGACCTAGTTCTCTGTTGGCTCAGGTGATCCAAAGAAGAAGTGAGTGTTGCCTGCTGTGCTGGATCATGGCCCTGTGTTCCTGAATTTATTTAGAACCATAGGTCATGGAATCACAGTTTTGCTCAATCCTCCTTCCATGCTGAGTTTCCTAGACATGCTATGCTTGTCCTCAAAGGAGGGAGGCCCTTCCCAGAATTCAGCTTACTGAAACATGTACTGTACACATAAAGATGTAGAATGGTGTAACTTTTTGAGGGAATGAAGGGGAAAGCTTTGCTACCAACTTACAATCATTAAACCAGTACTACCTACCTTTTCTCTCTTTTTTAAACACTAATCCTCTCATTAAAAAAAAAAAAAAACAAACTGAAACTTTTGCAATGTTACAGACTTCGATCCCATGGCACAAAGACCTGCTTCTGTGCACTGTTTTTAAACTTTCTGTTTTCATTGCAATGATGACTAAATGAGAAAGTTATGCAGACAGCAATGCAGCATAATCTACAGCAGTTCTATTGCTATGAACCGTGACAGCTATGACCAAAGATAAGGCAAACAAAAGTGAACTAAAGGGGAATTTCTCCTCTGTCTCCTTTCCTCCACTTCTAAATCTGGGTGGGAAAAGGCAATATATTACAAGAGACAGCACTGAACACTAAACCAAGCATACAAAACAGAGTAGATGGTTGTACAGATCACTGCAGAGGAATTTCTAAGCCAAATTTTACAAAATGCACAATCCCTTTAAAAAAATAATCAGTATACAATCACAATGCAAAAAGACATAAAGGGGCTTTTTCTGAATTCCACATATTCTGGCCACTCTTCCCTCCCATTCCTCATAAGTCCCTTTTTGCAAGCTCTAGGAAGTCCAGTTCTACATCCTGACACAGTAAGTGAATGGATGTCTAATACTGTTAATTTATGAGATCCTGGAGCTCCTCGTCAGTCAGCTCATTGACTTCCATGATCTTTTTCAAGTGTTCCATGTACCGGGTGTGGTCTTGCAAAAAGTGTGGCACCCTCATGTTCTCAATCACAGCTAATCCTTTCAGGCGATCCACATCCTCATACGAGATCTGTAAGGAAAGACTTGGATCAATTTAGCAGTACAGTTCCATTGCCTCTCTGCTATTGCTGCTACAAAGTCTCTCCTGTAAATGAGAAAATATGTCAGAGCAGGAGAATTTAAAACCTTGGAGAACTGTTTGAAAACAAGAGCAACTGTGGGCTTCAGTGGAAGATGCAAAAGAAGTGTAAATTTAGCAAATCCCTTCATAATTCCTGATTCTGCTCTTGATTCAATCAGTGAACAGACTTGTAGGAATGTGAATGAAAATCATCTGCAGCAGCTGCAGGAATAGAGAGGGAAAGGATGGAGCACATGTGAGTCCTGGAATGTCTTCTCAACAAGGCAGAAAGATTTACATGAGAATGAAAAAAACACTGCACAAAAGATTAAGGAACTAGAAAGGGAGGGCAGCACAGGCATGGCACAGGAAACAGTTTGGGAAATGCATGGTGCCAGTTGACCTGAACTCTGCTGTTTCATTTTCACTAGCAAATGTGCTTATGCAAAGCTACATTAAAATGCACCCCTAGTAACTAACTACAGCATGAACCAATACTTAAGCATCCCAATTTTAGTTTTTCTGTTTTCACCATTTAATAGCAGAATGCAGACTGGGTTTGCCTCATGCCATCAGAGCCTTCTGGTGCTGAACTCTCATTTTGCAGCTATTAGAGGATCTGATAGCTTTTTTTCCTAAGGAAAATAGACATTTCTATCTTCATAGTCTTATTATTCTACAAGCCAGAACTTCTAAACAGCAGTTCAACACGCTGTGAATGATAGTCCAGAAAGGATGACTGCTTTGGCTGGGCACAAGCTACCATGGAAGCACAGAGCAGAACTCCTTGGGCAGCTGTCCAGTGTGATGAAATTTGTGTGGATGTCGCTTTGTCTCCAAGCTGTGTGTTCTGGGCACCCTGCAGACAGCAGCATGTGCTCTGGCAAAGCCCACCAGCCTCACTGTGCTGCACACCAGGTTTGTGCCAGGTGGCTTGAGTGGAGCCTGCTCCTTCCAACCTTTTTGCCTCATGTTTCCTTTAAGGAGCTGAGCCCTGTACAGTCTGGTTTCCCTGGAAGCAGCCGGCCCTCCTGGCACCTGATGGTTTCTACTCAGCAGCGATTAAAGTGCAGATGAAGGATTCACCAATGAAGGGGCATGGAAGGGCTTCCTTGAAACACAGGACAGTGCAATCCAGATTGCTACATCTGATCCACAGGGACAGGTGCATATCTCAGTGATGATAACTGGATCAAATCCCACAAAGAGAATAAATTTGCATCTAAGGACACAAGTGTGCTTTTCTAGTTGCAAGGACAAGATGCACCCAATTAAAAAAACAGACAGACACCCATGTCCAAGCTTATTCAAGTCATTAAGATACTGTTGTTTGAAGATTATGTGGCATTACACCTAATTAACTTAAAAATACACAGATAGGAGCTCTACAAAACTATACCATCTCTCAGTCTGGAGACACAGCACCACGTACAGTCAAATTCTACCTCTTTTCATGACTAAAGAAAAAAAAAAAAAAAAGGATCCTCCCCCCCTTCATATTTATGTTCAGAGGTTTCTGTTACTGCTGCAAACAGGAAACATGTACCTATAATCTGAGATATGGTTTGAATGGGATACATTTCCTCAGTCCTTGCAATTGCTAAAAAATTACCAAAGTTGATATCCTGAGGAGATCAAAAACAATCTCATCCTATGGTGGAAACAGGTTGTCTTCCTTACCACATTTTATTAGTCATTGCACTAGAGAAAAAAGACTGCAGCTAAAACAGGCTTACTTATGCTCTTTGTTATGTGCTCATGTGTTTCTTGGGAAACACAACAGTAAATAATATTTTGCTACTTTTACTTTTTCAAACTCTGGTAGTTATCCTATACTCAAGTGCACCCAGTATCAGCATTCTATTTCTCTTTGGCAATATTTGCATGCAATTACCACATGAATATTTTGCAGCGCTTCCTGTATTTGATTCTTTCCTGTGAAGTTTTAAAACTGCTCCTTTTAAGAAGTACCTTTTCTCAGTTTTCAAGTGCTTTCCTTAGTCACTTCTAGGTATGTTGAACAGCTTGCATGTATCCACACCACAGTCTTCTACACTGTAAGTAATGTCAGAAGCAACAGGAAGGCAAGACCTGCAAAATGTGCCAGCCAAGTTTAATACTCCCTTTGGAACAATCTGATCCTCCCATTCCACCCTAAAAAACTAAGTAAATCCCCCATTTAAAGTGGTGATAAGGCTAGATCCCAGCGCAAGTTCTATGCTTCTCCCTTTCCTGAGAAGATGTATTGGAGCAGGCCCAGTGAGGGGTCACTAAGATGATTAGGGCACTGGAGCATCTCTCCTGTGAGGAAAGGCTGAGAGAACTGGAACTGTTTAACCTGGAGAAAAGCAAGTTCACAGGAATCATCAGTGTGTGTAAACACGGGAATGGGGCTCTTCTCACCAGCACACAGCGGCAGGGCAAGAGGCAGTGGCACTCGTTAAAATGCCCAAAATTGCTCTGAACAAAAAACCTTTTTGTACAATGAGGAAAGAAAAACACTGGCACAAGTCACCCAGAAGGGTTGTGGAGTCACCATAAGTGGAGATACTCAAAGCCCAACTGGACATGGTCCAGGGCAAACTGCTCTAGCTGATACTGCTTAAGCATGGAAGTTGGACTAGATATTGAGAGATCTCTGCAGACCTCAACTAGTCTGTGATGCTGAGAGCAGACATTGCTCTGATACACAAATTCCCAGCTTGACTGCAGATGCCTGAAGTTAAATATTCAGAATACATTTCAAGATCCCTTGATTTTAAAAGTTGTAAAGTCAAGCACTTATAAATTATCATACTGCTAGAAATAAATTGCTTGTAGACCTTTAATGTGGGTGCCATGCAATGTGGATCATAGTGAAATCTGTAATTTTAGGAGGAAGGACTTAGTGTGTTTTTCAAGTGGTCTGACAACTTGCAGACTCCCTGAACAGAGACAGGCATAAAGCAGTAAAGGAACTGTGTGTTCAGTGGTTTAGCAGGCAGAAGCTGTGTGGAGTTAAGCAGGCTTAAAGAAAATTTCAGAGAGAAAGTTGCAGACTTATGTGACAATGTAATTTTATTTTCAAAGCTTCCTAACTTGGTTCAGTCACCTAAATAGCTCTTGCTTATCAATAAGGATGATTCTGACAGTAAAGAAAAAGCTCAGATGTGGACCAAAACCCTCTGTCATAATATGCCCCTTCCCTTTACCACCCATTGATTGCTAAGTAGGCAGAAATGTTGGTATACCAGCTCTAAATTCAAGATCAAGTCAATTTGACTCCCTGTTTATGTGAGTATGAACCCTGCTTAATGAACTGTGAAAGCTTAGCAACCCAAGGATTTGGTTCAGGAAATGTGACAAAATTTCTGCACTTTTTAGGATGAGCTGAGAACAACCAGCCATGACAGTTAGAATCCACATAAAATTCACTCACATTCTGTGAATATAGAAATACCATTTTTCTGGGGAAAAAAAACCTCATTTTTTTAAAAAATACCTGCCATCAGTGAGAGAACTTAGAGAAGAAATACTGTTTGTGGTGGAAGGGGGGTGCATTAATGTCAAATGGTTCCTTTTGTTATCTTCTAGGACCACTGCCTTATCTAATACCTGTCTTGTTTGGCCAAGGCTATTCTACTGCAAGTCAGGTGGTACTCCATAAAGGGAGGAAAGCCTGAGAAATATGACCATAAAATCTTAATCTGATAAGTGAAGAATGAGGACAAGCTGGTAGAAATTTTTAGGGCATCAAAATACTTACAACTTGCACAGTGTAACTGAAGGTGTTGTACAGAGCAGAGAATTCTAGATCAAAGTAAAAGTACCATGACTCAGAGTTCATTACAGGCAGGCTTGCTGAAATGATAAAACTGTACCCTTGGGAAAAATGAGTTCAGTCACCTTTCCAAGGGCTGTCAGAAGATGGAAATCAATGGACTCCCTGTATCTCAGGATTCGGAGAATGCCATCCAAGTACACCTGGTCCTTATTGAAACAGCCTGAAAGGAATGGAGATACATTGCACTCTGTAAGTGTTCTGTCAAGGAATGTTCTCAGAAGCCATTATGAGCAAAACAATTTTACTTTTAAAAACTAGGTATTTATATCCCTGACTTTGAACACCTTTCCAAAAACTAGCTAGAAGGCAAAACCCACTAGCCAGAAAAAAGAAATCAAACATAGAAGATAGGGCCTGTGAATAACCACAGGCAACATTACATCTGTGGAAAGCAGGTCAAACGGTATGAATTCTTTCAAAGTTTTGCATTTATGTTCCACTTCCACAAAAAAAAAAATCCTTTACTAATTCAGCTTGAAGGTCTCACTCATGAGCATTTTCAGCCTTGTTTTCCACAGCAGAATTCCTGAGACCCAATTTCAGAAAGTGTGGAGTCTGATTTCTCCCTTTTGCAAAGTACTATGTGATGTGATCAAGGAGCTCTGTGCATGTTCTGAAAACCCCCCTGAAGTACAAAAGAGGAGACAAATAGGGAACTCACCTGGTTGTGAGGTGTCAGTCCACCCTCTCTTGGCCCGTACGCAGTAATCCCACCTCGTATTGGGGTCCTTGACAAATTTCCCCACATCCTGGAAAAGCTGACTGAAGGACATTTGGCTGGCCTGGTACACCGTGTAGTAGAGCAGGGCAGCTCTCCAAAGAAAAGGGTCTTTGCGGAACAGGACGCTGTGAATGCTCGCCAGCCCCTCTTCTGTAGGGTTGATTGGTTTTAACCCGTGTTTTCTACGGCCATTGCGGTTGCACCAAGGCTGGCTGTTGTTGTTGAAACCCCGAAAGTAATGAGTTCCTGAAAAAAAAAATAATAAAAGGAATCTGCCACTTAGAACAGTAGCATCCAATGATTAACAAAAAGTTATAAAATATATAAGGAGATACCCATTTCAGAACTCTGAGCTGGTAGGACTGGGCACTGGGAAAAGTGATGACTTTAGCCTTGTCTGCAACAGAATTTTGTCAGAGATATATACACCATGCAAATATTCACCTGCTGACTGCAAGTGAAATTCCTGAACATGCTTAAGGTATGCAACTCTTAGGAGGACTTGACTTTCTAAATCTGTGAAAAGGAATTTTCTGAAGTCCTACAAGCTGAATTGTCTCTGGCATAGGCTAGGCATTGTAGGGAACAGCAGGAAGGGAAATCAAAGTAAAAGGGCAGAAATATTGCCTCCTGAAGGTGATTAAACAGCACTTCTCCAGCCTTGGAAGATGCTATGTCCCCTAAAATGTGAGTAACAGTGGTTCTAGGCAATTGCAAGGCTTATTCTTCAGTTGCTATTCAGGCATTAGCCAAGTTTATCCAATTTTCATGTACATAGTTGAAAGAGATGCACTGAAAATTTTGTAGAAATTTTCCACAGGACTAGGCCAACCCTGTGTAATGCAAAATCACAGCAATTTTACACCAGTTTAGGGATCACTGGGTAAATTCTTCATACCTAAAGCATGCCTACATCGGCAAGCAGTGCAGCATGACAGGAACAGGTTTGCAAAGTGACGTGGCTGGAGCTGAGGTGGAACAGTCACATTATTTTTATTTCCCCTTTTTTTTTAACTCCAGAATAGTTAAAAAAAAATTGCTCTCATAAGCAAAATGTCCCTGAGCAGTGACACCACAGAAGGTATGCCCTGAGGCAGAGCCTCTGGGCTAACATCATCTGAAAGAATTACTCTTTGCCTGCTCCAAGATTCCTTTGGCATGGGAACCTCAGTGCTATAAGTGGGACTGGCTGGTAGGCTTACTTCAAAAGCTTGCTCTAGATCTGACCTAAAATGCCGATGTCCATGAACCCTAGGAATCCTTTTACTGCATGCTGCAGTAACAAAAAGGTTTCTCCTTCCCTTTAGCACATCTCCAGCACAGGTTTGGAGGGGGATGTTCCCTCTTTCTGTACCTGTCCAGTGCCTGGCCCACCACTGTAGCATAAGTAAGAATGCATGCAAGTACCAATTTCGTGTCTCAGCATCCCCTCCAGCCAGTGCTCTCGCGCGGTGGAGACATTGATGGTGAGAGTGGGGCGGCCGTTCACCACGGTCATGGAGGCTCGGGACAGCAGGTCCTCCGTGAGATGGACCACAATCTGAAGAGGAGAGAGTTCAGGTAGAACTGAAAGAGCTCTCTTCTCGCTCCTGATCCTGCTTTTTCCTCTGGCTCTTCCATTATTTCATTTCTCTTTGGTCCCATGCCCTCCACAACTCTGTCTTGCCATCAGCAATCACCTGAGAGAGCTTTCTGAACGAGTTCATCCTACTCACATGTGCTACTGATAGAAGGTGAGTAGGATAAACTCATTCAGAAGGCTCTCTCAGATGATTGAGAGACCAATCACTGAAAAATTTAGTATGGTAACACTGACTAGATTGAGAGGGCAGGGAGCAATTGCCTGCACAGTAAATTAGAGCAAATACCAGTTTTTGAACTGTGTTGAATTATCTTAGTATTACTGAGAACTGAAAAACTACTAGATAAGAACATATAAATTGACTAGGCATCTATGTAATCAGCTGTCTGAAAGCATTTCAGTTGCAATTCTAAAGTCACTTGAATGACTTTGAGTATTGTAGCATTGTGTACTTTTTCTCCTGTTACATGATGCAGACTTGAAATATTGAAATACTGGTATTGTTTTATTCTACACAGCAAAATAGTTCTCGCTTTCCTGTTCTCTCTTGGAAAACTGGTAATCAAAAAAAAAAAACTGGCAGAGAAGGAAACTAAGGCATGTTGATATATTGTATTATTTAACTTCAAAAAGCCTTTTTAAACAAGTGACTGAGAGGGAAAAGTGAAACTGTTGAAGACTAAGCACCTTTCCTTCTTCATATAAAGCCTAATGAAACAGTACTGCTCAGAAGAGTACAAGGGAGACTACTTTAAAGAAAGATTACTTTTTAAGTATCCAAAAAAAGGACCCAGGGATCAAAGGTGTGAATATAACACTTCCCTGTACTCAAAACTTACACTCAGCTTCAAGTTCAACAGCCAGCCAACAGTCCTATAAAACCTGCATTTAGGAGGCAGGAAAAATAGGTAAATCCCAAAGCATTCAGACTGAAAGGACAGCTGCCACTTAGCTTTATTAACACCTCTTCAGCTGGAGAGAGTATTTTCATATTTTAGACCATCCTAAGCATGATGTATTAACCCTATTTTCACAGAAAATGTGAAGCATTTCATTAAGAAGGACATGGGTTGCTGGATGAGGATGTAGGATCCAGCTGCCATGAAATCAAACAAAGCCAAAAATGAAGAGGGAGATAAAAGCACAGGAAAAGACAAAACATACAAATTTTTTCTGCTTGCTCTAAACTGTAGTTCATTAATCCCACTCTTAGAAACACCAGTAAAGTCTGGTTATCAGTGTTAAATCTGGTTATCAGTGTCTCACAAAAATGTGTGGTCAGTTTAGCAGCTTCTCCTAATAATATTATGTTTACCAATGAAACCTAGTTTCTGGGAAATTAATTTTTGTCTCATGATTCCAGACTCCTCTTGCTCACTGCCAGTGATCTCATCCAAATCTTTGATTCTGTCATCTGGTGATTTCATTTCGATTAATCCCTTTCTTATACATACAATTCCATCTGACTTTACCAAGCAATTTCATGTAACTTCATCAAACTGGTCTTCTAAAATGCTAAAATTCTGAATGTAGAAAATAAGTTTTTTTCACAGGGCTCTAAAAATCAGATGGTTAAAGCCAGGAAAAAACAGCACTCAAACCAACTCAACAAGCTCTTTCAGACATTTTTATTCACTTATGTCACTTTCATTTGTGCTGCTTCTTATAAATCACTCTCTTGGATTATTTTTCTTGGCCTTTTCTTAACTCTTTCCTTTGGTGTAAATAATTCGATGCAGAAGAACAGATGGCAGAACTGATGAATAAATGGAAATGTGCTGGTCTCCAAGTAGCTGAAAAAAGGAGGGAAGGAAGGGTGTCGTTCCTGGGTACTCCCAAAAGAAGAGAATTTAAGAACAAGCATATATGAATCAGGAAACAGGCTCAGAGAGATGACTGAAGCCTTCACAATGAATGTGTGTCGTTTCAATTGTTCAAACATTAGACTGGGCTTAGCCATGAGAAAAATATGATGTAAGGAATATTCTTGTAATTATGGAGGAAAGGCCTCCCAGATGGTCTCCTGGGTCCATCCATGTGCAATGTCTAAGGTCTACACAAGTGTTTCTTTCCTGACCAGTGCAGGACTTACCTCACCAAGACAGCCTTCTTTCACCATGTACTTCCTGACGTGATTCCAGATACGACTTTTGGTCAGCAGGCTGCCTCCAGTGGCCTGTTCAAATTTTTCATAGCTTCCATATTTCTGCAACGTCCGCTTCATAATATTAATGGACTATAAAGTGAAAAAGCATAGCAAATATCAGGGCAATAAGATCCCCATGTCAGACTGACACTTGTATTCTTTCTCTCCCTCTCAATCTCTCTTTTTTTCTTAGTTTAAAATCCCCCTTTTCTTAACTCACTGGCAATCACTAACAGGCTTTATTCACTTAATACATGCTGAAATGCTCTGCAATAAAATTATACCATCTTCAGATGTATGTTAATGCCAAAGCACTGAAAAAATATTCTGATCAACTCATCTTAGACCCACATACATCAGTGTGATGATTATCAGTCTAGTGAAATAATATCCATTTTCTCTTTAATTTTGGCAATGTTGTACAACTGCCTTGTAAAACAGATGTAAGAGGTCTCCAGGACATTTGAGTTTGACAGCATGTTTCTTTTTATGTTTTTCCAAAGAATTTGAAAAAGATCAACTATTACTGTCATCTCCCTTCATTTCTTGGCATTTTCTAATTTAGGAACACTGATTAAGCAGATGTGTAACTATAATTTTAACAATAATACTTCTACCAAAAATGTCTCCTTACAATGAAATCTCTTGTACCATGGGTGTCTGCCTGAGAAAGGAGGAGAGAGAGCAGGAACTTTTATTTACAGAACTTTCATTTAAACTTGTCATTTAAACCACAGTACTTCTTTAAAACCCTCCAAAATGAAGGCCTATTTCATGAGATAAATAGAGCAGTATCAATAATTCTCCTATGAATTGCTGCTAGTAGCAGTCCCTTGAGCAAAGCTCAGCACAATGCCCATAACCATGATCTGAACTATGCATACTGAAGATTTTACTGATCACGTGCGAAATTCTCATCCCTAGTTATCTTCTTTCCAGCATGTCATTTCACACCCTTAAAAGAAAATGTGGTATGGAATAACTTCTTTCTCAGCAACAGTCCAGATACAGGGAATAGCTTTTTGTCATAGAATTGATAACAGAAGCTCCTGGCACCACCTTAAAAAATTTATGCTCTTGCTAAGAAAATACCACTAACAATAAAAGGTGAAAATCTTGCAGACTAAATCTCTTTTTACATCATATATTTATATCCCTTCATGAACACGTTTGTCTCCAGCTATGTAATTCTGACACTGATAGGTTGACTGGTTTTCCACAAAAATTTGATTAATTTTTTTATCTCTCACAGCTATCAACAATCCTTCTCTAATATTTTTGAAGTATAAACTAATCAACCCTGAGTAATTGCTACTGAAACTCAAAAATGACAGCCAGACACATCCTTAAGGTCTAATAGCTCTTTGATGAAGGAAATGTCACTTACCTGAATGCCAAAGAAATATTGCACCTAATGTTCAGTATTTCTTTGTCTTGTATATTTTTCCAAACCATTTTTTCTCTTTTTAAAATTACCTATGAATTTTAACTTCTAAAAACATTGTCTGTTTTATAACTTTTTTTAGTGGCTGCACATTCTGAGGCATTTGCCTGTCTTATACAAAATCCTAAGAAGCAACCTAAATATTCCCACCCTTTTCCCAGGAAGTTTATTCTCAGCCAGCAGATGGAAAAATTCATCTTAACAGCTCTTCAGTCTCCTTTGCCAGGTGCCAGATCCTTAAGATATTTATGTCACCTACTAGTTGTTTGGTATATTAGGTTTCTATTAACAATTAGTTAACTTCATTTGCTCGCTCTGGAAGAAGTCATCTGTCAATCAATCTTCTAGCATGAAACTTGTCTTTACAACGTGTTGATATTAAATTTCAATTACATCTATAAGACTAAATACCCACTTAAATTCTAGGCTGCCTAAGTTCATTTGAAATGAAATCCCAGAGGACTCTCCAACCAGATATTCAGAAATTACTAAGAAGGGTGCTCACCACTATCACCTTCTCTCTTGACTCTGTTTCAAGTGAAACTGAAAAAAGTCCCGAAAATTCTTTCCAAGTGGGCAGGTGTGGCTCTGGAAGCACCGAAACAACAGGGAGAGCCATCACACACAGACACATTGCACACAGATCCCAGGGGAGTGGCAGATGGCCCTGACACTGGGATGAGCCCCATCCCCAGGGATGTTCCTGCTTTGGACACCTCTTGCCACAACCACTCCGGCTGGGGGTGACTCCTGAAGGAAAAAGGTTTGGGAAATGTTTGGTTTCCAGGCATTGACTACAACACCAGGCCCTTAATTTGGGATTGTGCACCTGCCTCCAAGGTGAGATGACTCAGTCAGGTGTTGCAAGAGCTTGCTGGAAAAGGGGAAAATCCAGACCAGCATGCCAGCTGCTGCCTACTGCAGCATCCAGCTGTGAGCTTATTTTCCAGCCTCCAGGCCAGCAGAACACTGGTACTGCTGCAGTTCCTAAGGCCAAACTATTAACTCTTCAGCAACAAGTAAAAAAATTGAAGAAAATAAGAACTATGTGGCTGTACTAGGTTACTGGTTAGCAGTAATAATTTTTGTTCTGTTCAGTATTAGCTAAAATGTCTGCTTATACCTCTGATCACTACCAAAGAGTGCCAAAAGAAGTAGCAATCCCAAGGCAAGCCCCCTTGCACAGCAAACTCTATGATGCTCAAGAAAGCAATGACACAGAAGCACTAACAAGAACAGGGCAAGGCTGTTTAATTGACTGGTTTAGGTTATGGTGGTGTTGTTTTTTAAAAGACATTCTTTACAGCCAAGTAGGTCTCTGAATCTCAAGTCCCCATGTCCAGCAACTCAGCTGAGCAGTTGAGAGTTATTGTAGAAATATGTACTGATAAGACTTCTTATGAGTAGTGTAAGGCAAGCAAGTCAGAGAAGGGTCTCAGTGATCTAGGAGTCAGCCCCCTATCTGAGTCAGCTCACCCTGCATTCAGAAGCAGCTCTGCTGCAAAGGGCTTGCAGTCTCTGCTGAAATTTGTAAGACAGACAAGGTAGACACACACCACTGCTCTTCTTCCTGCATAACTTATCAACTAGGGGGAAAAAAGCTTCCAAGGTGCACCATAAGGTAACACTTTGTACCCGACAGAGCTTGTTAGTCTAATCAACAGCCATAAAATGGTGGCTGTTTGGGTCAAGAGGAATGGAGGGAGGAAGGTAAGTATACATTTCTGAGGCTAGTCCACTCAGGCTATAGGATTTGGGGTTTTGTTCAGTGTTTATAGGGGCTTTTGTTTTGCATGCTTGTCCTTAGTGGTATAAAGGTCACATTTAAATAATTTAGAGCTAGTAGAAATATTTTTAATTTAAAACTTTTAAGTTACTTTGTAAAGAATCTGAAGTTAATACTCACTGGGTTTTTGTATGAGACTCTGCTCTGAAGTAAAGTTATCTTCCTACTATGGTATCACCAGAAGTGATCTGTTAGCCCCTTCTAGGGGAAGAGATATTTGTGTCATACCCTGAAAATCTGTGCCACTTGGATGGCCTGACATGCTTTGTGTTATGTATTAGTACACCTTATCTATAAATCCTAGTTAGCAAGGGAATTTATTACTAGTGCAGAATGAAGTGTTTAACAATTAAGTGCTTTACACAGACAGTGTCATGTCCTTGAATCTTCCACATGCCTTAGCTGTGACATCACTTGGACATAGCAAAGGATTACTCAGTGTTGATTGCCATGTTGTTTAGCCTTCCAGCTCCACCTAATTTTTTTTTCCCAACATCTGATAAATTTGCTAATTGTAGGCTGCTTTTATTATTGCCTTAAAAGGTGTCACACAAACACTTGCAATGTGGTATAATAGTTTATTTATGAACTCAAAACTGCTATACTCTTATGAGTACAAGGGAAGAAGATATGTAACTCTTTTGTGGGAGGATCACTCATTTGACAAAATGGTTGGGGGTTTTTTGTTGTTTTGTTTTTTTTAATGTATATAGAAATAGAATTTTTGTTGCCTTGTACAATTCAAAGAAACAGGGTACCAGAAATTGCAACTTGCTGATTTTGGTCCAGCAAATTGCAACTGTTAAGTTCATCTGCTCTGCAAACACCGGGAACAACTATTTCTAAGCAAATAATGCCACCTCTAGCATCTAAGCAAAAATAACAAACAGTTTGAGAGCTAAGAAACTTCACAATGAAGGACAAGTAGTTTGAGCCAGAAAATTTTTAGAGCACAGAGCTGCTGCAGTGACCTTGAAACACATTGGTAAGAAAATTCTGTAATATCAGATATGTTAATCCCTGTGAAGAGTGCAAATCTGCATGCTATTTTCTGTTCTCCAGTTTGCTTCCCTAAAGGCACTGTATTGTGTGACTCATGAAAAAATCTTATTATGAAGAAAATATAATGAAGAGACAAACAATAGATATGAAGAGAGAAACAAACAGAACAGAGTATGAGAAGGAAGACACTAAAATAAGCATTTTTCAAATGCATTAATAACTCAAAAATATTCTCTCTATGTCTGTGAAAAGTCAATCAATAAATGTGTTGGGCTCTGCCCAAGGTCTAAAAGCTCTGATTGAAGTAGAGGCATGGGGTAAAGTGGGTGGTCACGAGCCTGTGTGTTCCCCACTACAGCATTTCTGGGTTAATGGTTTGCAAACCTTCAGTGCTCTCTGCCTTTAAAAAAGTAAATAAATGGGGCGGAGTGTGATTTGTCTTCCAGACATATTTCAGTAATGCTATATTAATTTAATAGACATGCACAAATGCAGAAAGGGCAATAAGAAAACACAATCTGTTTTAATGTCCTAGCAGACTATGCACAGCTGTGGGTAAAAAGATTTTTGACATGACTGAAAAATTCTCTAAAATTCTGAAATGTCAGGTTTTGAGATCATTTCACTTAAGTATCCTAAAAGCCCCCCATAAACATGTTGGTTCAGTCAGTAAGAGCTGGGTTTATAGCTTTTTACTCATAAAAGAGCAAGCAAGTGGAAGTTGCCATGAGTACCTTAAAAACTATTCAGTTACCAAGGCTTTCTAAAATAAGTGGAGCAATAAACATAAACCAAATATGCTTCCAAAAAAAACCCCAACAAAACTGAACTGAACCTTCTTGTAGCAAAAAGGATGACTACACACAGTTGCATTTTTACTGCAGACCCAGCTCTTGATACTGTGAGTTCTTTTTTTGCAACTGAAGTCATCCTTTCTGAACTTCCTGTAAGATACCTACATGTTTCTTCTGACAAGTGAAATCTCCATGAAAAAAAAAAAAAAGCAATGAGGAAAAGCAAGTGCTCCTACAGGAGTTCCTGATTAAAATTTTTGATTTTTCTGGATAGTAAATTTGCATGAAATTAAATTCAAATTTGCGTGGGGATGAAAATTTCTGAAGCTAGTTGTAGATAAAAGAGAGAGAGTGACACCTGCTGGGCTTGGAGCTATGTTAAAGCTGCTGGTTTGGGCATTTTTAAGTGCAAGGTATTTTTGTTTGGTATTTTTAGGAGCTGAACTTAGAATACATGCTTTTCTAGACTCAAACTAAATCTGGTGAAACAATTTACATATTCCTTGTTAATTGTCAGAAACATACTTCCTTGAATATTAAATCCTTTACTGCCTTTTATGAAGTTGTTACAGGGCCTTTATTTTCCCATACTTTTTATGGACAGGGAAAAAGGTAGCGTTACAAATCAGAAAAATATTGAGGAATCATTCATTATTAAAATATTCGGTATTTATGCTTATGGGTTTTTGTTCAAAGAAGGGCAAACCAAAGACAGGTTTGCTCCAGAAAATCATCATGCATAAAAGGACTTTTAAGGCTCTGCTAGCCCCCATTAAAAGGGACAATTTATATTAAATTTGGTTTCTCAAATCAGTAGTTGTTGATGTGCTGTCATCTCTGTTGCTAATATTGCTAAAAAATCAAAGGAAAACCCATTAAAAAGGTCTAGTCAAGGGGCAATTTTATTCGGTGTCATTATGATTTAGTTCGTTGTTTGGAAGTATGGAAGAAGATTTTAAGAATAGAACAGCTGCTCCCTTCTCTCATAAAGAAAATAAATTTTTAATAAAAACACAGAAATTGAGTTGTTAAAGTATACAGATGTTTTCAGTGTGAGAATGGAGACTATCAATACAATGATGTAATGGGTAGGAACACTTTTGTACTGTCTTGGATTTAGAAAAATAAAAAAAAAAATCAGTCTGTTCAAAAGTCAGGGTTTAGTTCTTACAATCCCTAGTCCTTTTAATTAATGTATCTTTGCCACCAGGAATTTTAGTTTTAAGTGAAATATTCGTATCTCAAAGAAGTGAAACTCATGGAATGGCAGGATGTCTTCCCAAGTTAAGGATCACTTGAATATGTAAGAGTCTATGTTTAAAAAAGCTTGTCAGACCTAAGTAAGATCTAAACCATTTTAATACAAAAAAATCATCTAAACCATTTACAAATAGCAAAAGTGGGAAGAGTACTGCTTCTTCTACTGTACAGATAAGCACTGGGTTTTGTCACTTAGGTCAAAGTTGAAAGCAGGGTTTTTGTTGTTTAGGTTTTTTTGCAACTTGGGTAGGAAGCCAAGGCACTTACACAGGATGGGAATGTCTGTAGCTATATTACCAGTGTGGCTGCAAGTTATGAAAAACCAAAATTGTCTTCTTAAAATTTACCTCTCTCTGGAATGGAATCTGGCTGCTGCTTGATTGTGTCTAATGTATGTCCAAATACCCTTTCAAAGTTGATTAAAACAGGGAACATCAACATAGGCTTGTCCAATAACTATGACCTCAAATAATTGCTATCCCCTCCCAATCCCTGTGTCACCAAGAGGATTGGCAGGATTTCTATGCTGCCTTATTCCTCTCCCTGCTTACGCCCTGTAGTTTCCCTCTACAGGACCCTGCTCCATTGCCTAAAAAACTTTCTTGCTTTAAATTATGTTTCACGTAAACCCATTTTGATGGAACTATGCATTTATCCCTTAAAATCCTGTAAATTTCAGAAAGGTTTTAATTAAAAAGATTTCATTTCAGTTATCTAATGCATTTTTCAAACAGCAGGGGAGAATAAGGAGAAACTACTTGCTACAAACAAAGCCATACACCATGTAGGTATAGGAATAAGGTATTTGGAAGAAATAATCACGGGAAATGGAGGGGAATAAAAGCAACCATACCTGCTTAAGGAATCTGTCAGACGCATGGCTGTGCTTAGCTAACACATTTGGCAGGGCGGGGTTCTCATATTCAAACTGAGGATTGTACGTGAAATCCGAGTTGAAAAACTTAACCTTCTCTTCCTCCACGTTGGACGGCTTGATCGCAGCCAGCAAGCAGAGCTTCTGGCCAGCGGCACCGCTTGGGCCTCTCGAGGCCGGGCACTGCTTCGGCTTGGCGAGGCCGGAGCGCTTCTTAGCCCTGCCCGCGGGCGGGGCGGCGGCGGGGCCGGCGCTGAGGGGCGGCGGCTGCCGGGGCCCGCCGGGCAGCGGCGCCTTCCCCCGCCGGTGCTCGGCGCCCCGCGGGCTGGAGGCGCGCCTGGGGGCGGCTTTCCTGTGTCTCTTGTGCTGGGAGGACGGCTGCTTCTGAGCGTGGTGTTTTTTCTCCTCTTTGCTCTGCAGGAGGACGTTGTAGCTGCTGGTTCCCGTGGTGAAGATGTCCTTAAGGATGCCACAAGGCGGATGCTGGAGGATGTTTTCGTTATTAATGTTCAGCTTATGTACTTCCAGGCTTAGGACTGATTTCCTAGAAAGCTCTGTCTTAGGCCAGTGAAGTTTTTCTGCATTTAAGCGGGGGAAAAAAAAAAAAGGAAATAATGAGGACAAACTTGATTTTCACACAGTGATACTAATGTCAAGGACTCAAAACTGCAACATAAAGGAAACACAAAATGTCTTAACTGAAGTCACATCACGTTAATCTTGACTTCTAGGCATGGGGGAGAACAGAGTGTGTACATCACTTTTGGATAATTAGACTGGGACCTGTAAGATCCAGCTAAATGAGTGTTTTATGCTTGCATCTCCATGCACAACTACTCTGCTGGCAGCTAAGAACTTTGTTTAAGAAAAGACTCTGCAGGACTTCATGCACATGTACTGCTACATTAACAAATGTATAGTCTTGAGCTGATTAATCTTTACCATGCAAGGAAGGCTTTCTGTAAGGATCAAGAATAACTTTAAAAAGAGGAAACTGGAAAGGAGCATGTGAGCAGTGTTTACAGTGAAGTCCCACAGGGATCTGTGCTGTGATACAAGCAGTCTGGTGTGATCTCATCTGCAAAATCTGATTCACGGAATTTACTCCCAGAAAACGGTGAGAACATTGGAAAGGGCCAGCCACTGTGAACAATTTACAACAGCATATGGATTGTAATGTATGTTTAAAAGACTTTGGTTTCACGTGTTCACTCTAAATACAGGCAATAAGCTACATTTCAAGAGGCAAGAGAGATCAGCTAATTACACTCCTGAAATGCCTTAAAACAACAGTGGGTATTTAATCTAATCAAAGCTGTTCTACCATAACAGCTAGCTTAAAAAAAACCAAAATATTTGAGATTATAAACCAAACTAAGTGCAAAAAACAAATAAAGTTTTTTTAATGAGTGAGCCCTCCTTTCGTGCTCTGACCCCTGGCATAGCCCTCAGGGGAGACTGGTCCCTGGTGCAGAGCAGCTGCACGGAAAAGTCACTGAAGATTAAAACTGAATTTAACATTTGTGCTGGCTTTTAGAGAGAAGTGACCTTACTTCACTGGTTCTAACCATCCCCTCCTCTCGACAACCAGTTCCTCCTAGTACATTAGATGAGCCAAAACTACATGTACAAATAAATTGTGCCAGTTGAAATGTTTCCTACTTCTGTACCTAAAATAAAAGGATTCACAGAACAGGAGATATGGCTGTGGCATGATTAAAGATTAAATCCCTGCAAAAGGGATTTGAGCTTTATCCCATAGTTATGTGTAGTTGAGCTGTAATTACTTTACATACAGTAATTATACTCTCAATGTAACAGCAGCAAGAGATCATTAAATGCCTCCAAGGCAGAAAAAAATCAACAGTGGCTTAATTTCAGCTTTATTTTCACAGGAAAATTCAGTTTTGCTCCCATGACAACGTATTTCATGCTGTTGGACCTCTGTCAGTTCCGTATCAGCCTGTGTTCCTCCGTTCTCCTGGACATCCTGTCCTAAAAAACAAAAATACCAGAGGTCCTATTTGCATGAATATATGATGGGTGGGCTGCAGCCAGGTTGTTTTCTCCACTGGAAAGAAGAGAAGTAGAAGCATTAGATTATTACCCTTCATTAAAGCATGTGTATCCTATGCAAACTTAGTTTTCTTCCATCATAAGTCTGTGACTCCTCTTTCTATGCTTGGCACAGGAGTGTGCTCCTTGGCACTCCTGTTCAAATTCTGTCAGATCCTTCTCATCACATACATGACAACCTGCCTACATGGCTTATCTTGCTCTCCCATGACCTGTCATGGTGAGAAACCACAGTTCCCCATCACAAGGAGAACAACATCTAACTAAATACATAAAAGAGATGAATTTTTTTGATGCCACAGAATAGGATGACCACTCTCATATTTCTGGTATTTGAGACTGACTCCAGACCTGTATCAACTATTACAGTATGAGAATTTTTACTTTTAAGAAGGGTAAGTGAAAACCAAGGTTTCCAGACGTCTGAACACATATTAAATTTCAGAGCACAACTTTGCTTATGTAGACAAAATTGGAGTTGGAATTTACACAGCTACTTCTTAAAATATAGACAAAGAAATAACATGATACTAGAGGCATTAATGCTTCACCTTCTCTACCAACCAGCTCTTAAAAGCCACAAAGAATATAGAAGCCTTAAACTGCAGCTATTATGGAACGAATAGAACTAATATTACACATGTATCTAGGAAGTGATAACTAGAAAAGAAAAAAAACCAGAATTTTAATTCAAGGAAACAACTCAAAATGACCTTAAACCACCCATTCCCTCCCTCCCCCAATGCTTGTGTCAATCTAATACCAAAAACTCATGACAGCAAGCTGTTAGAGCTAAGAGGTACAGCTGGCCATTAATAAATGCTTTTATATGTAGACAATTGCTGAACGCTGTAAGTCAGAATTCTCCTGGAAGTGTCACAAATGGTGGCTGAGTGCTGAACATGCACTGGCAGGTTTCACATGCACATGGCTGATATCAAAAATAGTGTGTTCCCAATCTGTAGTTACTTTATAAGCGCAACCTCGTAGCAAAGTGATTTTTCAGCTGCCAAACTAAGTGTGGCTGTCCTTAATTTTCTTCTGACTAAAGGATACTGTTCCATGCCTATTTGTGCTGGAAACCTAGAATCAACAGGTAATCTGCCACATTTGAAATATTATAACAGATAACAAAGCAGTTTTCACAGAAGTCATTTAAATACTATTCTAAAATTTTGTATATGTCTTCTAAACATCAGTATTAAATAAATTAGAAGATAACATCTGAGACTATGTCAAAATCATGTTGCAAAACACCAAATTTAAAATTCTTTCTCTAGTGCATTTGTTTAAGATATAACATATTTTAAACTCACATCTGTAAATCAGACAGCATCAACCAAATTAAGAATGTACTGTCTTCTAGGAAACTTGTCTTACTACATCCAAGAGTTTGTAATTATCAGCAATACCTGGTAATTGAGAAAGAGGTCTAGTATTCTGAATATAAAACAAATTCATTGCACAGCCTGCCTCCTGAAAACCTGCTTCAGTATTTCAAAAAGTACTGAGATACCATACTGCTATAAAGTAGCCAGTTGGAATGGATTATCAACCCAGATTAATTGTATGGATTGCTTAGCAGTGATTCCCAGCTTTAAAATTCTGGATACCTTTGGACAGATAACTTCTAAAAGATACGAAAAAGGCAAATTGAAAACCACCATGCTATGGTGTAATGCTACCCTGCATACCAGAATACAGGTATCATGCTACAGATCCCATAGGTTTTATCTTTTGTATTTCATTCACATGTGCTACATGTGTTCTGAGAAGTACAAATGTGAATTTCCTGACTTGACTTATTTCTATTTTGCAGTAGAGAACTGTCAAAGAACACATGCCCAGGGCTCCAGTTACCTTTGAGAACCTCCCTCGTGTGATTTGTTACCAGGATTCTTTTCATTGTTTTCACTTCCGAACACTCAACAGTCCCAAAGCCACAAGCCCTTCAGCAATTAAAAAAACCCCAAAACCCACAACAAAACTAATACAGTCTCTTCCTAAAAGATTCTCCATCATGTTTCCTTCCAGTTATTTATATCTTGTTCCTTTTTGCAACAACACATTAATAAAAACATGGTCCTAGAGACACAGGTGAAATATTACATGCAACAATCCACCACATTTGAGGCCCAAGGTGATGGCAAGGGATAAGCAAGAAGAAGACAGAAGGACTGCCTGTCCCTGTTTTGTCATAATCTAGGGTACCAAAGGACAGAAAATCCTCCTGTTAATGGCAACTTGGGCCAGAGTAGAGCTCTACCCCTCTTTAGTGCCATGTTGTCTGCTGTCCCATAAGCTGAGCTAGCAGGGCAGCCAGCCAGCCAAAGACAACCACCCCGTGAGTCTAAAGAATCTCACGAGAGAGCAGGCTGTGCCCTAGCCAAAATCCTATCATTGTCACAACATCAGCTGCACCTGGCAGTACTGGATGTACTCCATCCTGCAGACACAAGTGTACTATGTGCCCAGAACAATTGAAAACACCACAGGCTTGATTTTGCAGAAAGAGGAGGATCTGTAACTTCCACTTATACACAGGTAGCTATTCCAGTGTCACAGCAGTACTGGAAAAGGGATGGAGTCCATGAGTGCTAACAGAATATGTGAGAACCACGAATTTCATGATGATTCTGCACTAATGAAACATGTTCCATGTATAAATTGCATCCCAGTCCCCAGCCTGGAACCTTGCACCACTGCAGACACTGACTAATCTTGTCAGAGGTTATTTGTTAAAAAAACCTCTATGTTATATTCAGGAACCAGTTTGTATTATTGGTCTCTGTCCTTTAGAGACTGATGGATTGAGCTAATAAGTCAATAATATGCATGGTGAAATCCCAGTGTAAGCATTTTCCTAGCCTTTGGAGTGTGTTGTATAAATAATACCTTCCTCTAGACTATAGGGCAGCTACTATCCAAGCAGCTTTTAGATACCTGTTCCATAGGTGGAATGAGGTTAATGACAGGTATTTGTGGGCACAGATATCTCTGTCTGGCTAGCCTTGCTTTAAAATAGCAGAGAGCTCCTGCAAGTTTTTGAGCAGCTGTCACTCAGCTTATATAAGCACAATGAACAAATCCTGTCCAAACTGCAAGTTGTGACTAAGGTGCTTAGCAAATATGTTCATGTAGCACTTCCTCTTGTCCTAGGGATGTAATGGCCTGAGCCACTACTTTTGTTTTTAAGATTACCATTACCATTTTAGAATATGGCTGAGTTTCTTTTTGCTCAAAATCAGAAATCATTTCAAGGTTGATTTCAATTTTCAATTTTATAGGAACGCAAATAATGTATGTGATCTCTCTACAAGCAATAGTTAAGTTTGAAACTATTGAGATGAGAAGGAGCTACACAGATGTGACAAGTAAGATTCTTCCTTTGACACACTGTGCAAAGGTACAATTTCATTAAAAAGAAATGTTTACCTCCAATATTCAGAATATTTGAATAGATTCACAACACCCTATAGTTCATGGGCTCTAGACTGTGTGGTTCTTGTGTGCAGAGGGCTATAGAAAGAATATTCTGAAAAAAAGCAGGCAACATAGGAGTGTTGTATATGAACCTGTAATGTTCCACTGTCTCTCAAACACTAGAGGTTTGTATTTGTGGCATAAGTGATTCTGACCACAATCCTATATTCTATTTCCTCACCACTGGAAACCCCTTTAAAGTTTAAAATGCTACAGTTTTGAACAGAAGCTGTCAGGCAACTTAAACTAGAATGCACTGGAAGGTCTGTGTATAATGACTGAACATGGTTTAAGAGCAAAATTAGGCAATGAGTTTCTGTAAAAACACTGACATTGAGTTACTTTCTATTTTCACAAGCATCTCAGTTATTAACTAGAGTCTGTATGATATTGGGAACTTTTACATTTAACCTTTTACATTTAACCTAAGACTCTAATTTTTTTCTGCAAAAATATATCCACCTATTTACTTTTCTCCTGTAAAGGTGTTATCTGTCATTCAGCTTTTAATTCTGAGCTTCAAAAGCAAGGGCAGGATTCAGCTATCAGCCAGCTTGTATATGTGATTCATTAGCTGCCAGTGTTCGTAAGTAACTCTGCATTTTTAGGGATGATTGGCAGTTTGGATTTTCTTCTTTAAAAAGACAATGCTATTTGAGATGTACTCTTTCTACGCTAAAAAGAAAAAAAAAAGGTATGGACTGACTTGCAAGCACTTTCCTGCACTTTTACTTCTGTATTGAAATACAGTATTATGTAACTGACTCCAAATTCGGGCCCTTCAAATTAAATTACATGGGCACAGTAATTATCAATAAAAGTGAAGAATTGGCTCTAATGAAATCAAGCAACAAATGCCTACTGATGTAATAAACTCAGGATATAATCACAGAACACTGATTTATAGGCAGACCTGCACAGGATGAAACTCATCTAGGCAGGTCTCTGGCTTCTTCTACTGCAACACAGGTGCAGTCAGGAGTATTTGATGGAGGGATATGTACTCAAAATAACTATTTTTCACAAAATCGCATCCTTTAAGATTGCAGTGGTATTGCACATCTCCAGGGATGCTCTGATCAATCCCATGAACTTTATTTCTGTCCCCATTATCAGCAGTAACACTAATCATATCCATGCACAGATGCAACAGCGTCTCAATTATGCAGAGAAAGAGCAGCTGTAAGAGATCTTAGTTATGATTGCAAGGGTATTGAATGAGGGCACACTGACACCTCCAGCAGATTTCTTGTAGATAGATTTCCCCACGGAAAAGTAACATGGGCTTGAGCACCTGAAGTAATGACACATGAAAGGATGTCAAATTTAAACAAGGAAAACATCTGCTTTCAAGCAGCAACTGTATTGTACACAGCACAAGAAGCCAGTTTTGTGTGGTACCAAGTACCTGTCTATATTATCGTTAGATAGTCATAATACACCTTTGTATACACACATACTTGTTAACTTCTCTGAGAACAGAGCAAAGGGTAGTGCCAAAACGTGTAAGACACCAGGTATAATCAGCAGTACTTTTACAGGCATTCTTCCTTGCATGGTCCGTCCCCGGCTCCAGCGGAGCGGGTGTCACCTCCGCACTCCCCCGTGTCCCGGGGCACGGCCCGCGGGTGACACGCTCCCTCCCCGTTCACCGGGGGGCTCCTGCTCCTGGAGCCAGGCAGGTGTGGAGCCCCTTCCCCCGTCCCCCGGGGACACCCCACCGACACCCGCGGCGCCGCCCGGGCGATGCTTCCTCGCCGGGCGGGGAAGAGCTGGCGGCCGCCGGCTGCCCCCGCTCCCGCTCCTCACCGGTGACACAGATGGACTCCAGCATGGTGCTCCGCCGCTGCCCCCCGCGCGGCGGCTCCCGGCTGCTGGGCGGGGAGCCCAGAGCGGAGGCGGCGGCAGGCGGCGGGATGTGCCCGCCTCGCCGCTTCGGCGGATCCCGGGAGCGCGGCTGGCCCCGGGCCGGCAGGCGGGAGCCGCGCCGGCAGAGCCCCCGCCCGCCCGCCTCTGCAGACTACAAGTCCCGGCGGGCTCCGCGGGGCCCGAGCGCTGGAGGGGGCGGGGCTCGGGCGCGCTGCACCCTGGGATCTGTAGTGCAGCAGCCTGTGTCCCGGAGTGACACCCCGCCGACGCCACCCGGGAACATCAGCCCGCTGTATCCCACCGGCACGGCTGATCCCAGGTGTCGGCAGCATAGGCGAGGCTTTAGTGTCATCCTTTGTCATCCTTGCTATACTATAGCGAGTATAGCTCACGCAGAGAGCAGCGCTGCAGTCGTCTGATAATCATCGGCTACCATCATTCCTGTAATTAGTAATAATTGGTGTGATTGGTAATTTTGTACGGATCTCTGGCAGGCAGAGGAAGGACTGCATGGGACAAGGGTGCTTAGCAGGATATGTGCCACCCTGGGAGACGGGTCTCGTGCTTGGCAATGTCCCATGTAAAGCGAATGGAGGAATTGCATCAGGGCAACGGTTTAGGGCCGTAACTGATGGTTATCATACACCGATAAGTAGTAAACAGAATTTAAAGTAGAAGACAGACTTTATATTACACCCTCCTCTTGCCTTACTTGTGCAATCTGTTGCTTTGCTTGTGAAACCTTTCACTCGTTGAAATACAATCTGCGCGTTTTAAAATTGAACATCAAATAGGACCAAGTTATTTTATCTTAGCAATCATGGTTGTGTAACGCAGTAATGTAGGCATGGTGTAGGAAGGATTTATACTTTTCATGCAGACTTAAGGGGACTACTGAAGTCAGGTTACACCTCAATACATTTCATTGTGTTAATAATGCGTTTGCTTTTCTTAAATGGTCAGAATTTATTGGAGAGAGCAATTTAATTTAAAGTGATTTATTGCACAATAGTGCTTAACATAGATTATGGGAGTGTAGTGTTCTCCCAGGGAGAGGAGAGCTGGAAAGTTGTGTGGTGCTTTAGTTGAGTATCTTAAATATCTGCCATGTTACATATCATCAATAAATCCATATGTGCAATGTGCTCTACACAGAGATTCCCTCCATAGCACTGTCCAATAAGACCTGGCTGTATCATCGGGTACCAGTGGAGGAAATTCTACAGAACACAGCTTGTTGGTACTTCAGAGAATCCCTTTCTGCCTCCTACCTGGAAAAGTTTTACTGAGTTTCATGAATCCTTCTTAGACAGCCATGCATACTTGCAAGTATGCAATCACGAGACTGAGTAAATATTGCTCAGAGAGCTCTGTCTGATTTTATATCAGTCTTCACAGGCAATTATTAAAAAAAAAAACAAAACAAAAAACAAAAATAAGAGTTTAAAGCAAATATTTTCATTTTATTTTCTACTGCCTCACACACAGTGAAACCCAGGTACTCTTAACACCAGCTATGAAAAGACTGAGGTGTCATATTTCTCAGTTGGCTAATGAGGAGCCATTGCTGAAACACACTTCCACCTAGCTGAGAAATTTGATGTCTCTTTTAACTTAAATTCTTTGAAGATCCAAAAAGATATATGCTCTGTCAACATGTCCAAGTTTAACCTAAAATACCCTCTAAACTATTTTGCTAACAATGTAGCATCTGGAACTTGCAGGCTTGTCTCCAAATCAAAAATTGCAGGAACTGAATAAACATTTTTAAATTTAGAGAGACAAAGCTATCCCTAATGGGTTAGAGTTTGCTTCTGAGACATAGCAATTACAGGAAAAAAAAACCCAAAAAACAGTGAATCTGTTCAAGCACTACAAATAATTAGCACAGCTGATGAAGAAATGATAGACAACTGCTAAAATATAAAGTCAATGTACCATTTTAATGAAACTTTCCAGCAGTTTAGCTGCATAGACCCTAACTCTCCTTCTAGAGATGACTTTTTTATATATACTTGGACACCATAGCAATGAAATCAATAACTATCCAGCTATTTTTGTGTATTTTACACATATACCACCTCTCCTTGCTCCATCCAGTGGATGCCTTCTCTCCATCTCTCTCATCTCCTGCTTGCTTCTCCCTGGTGTCCATGAGTACATTTTCCCTGAGTGCTTGGGTAGTCAGTCACCCCTGAATCTGCTGCCTCCACTTTGTTTTTTTCTCTTTCCCCGCTAGCTTTTTCCTTAGCAGGATGGCTAAGGAAGGTTTTTTTAGGTCATACTAGCTCCTGGCTGTTGCAAGAGGATGCCAAAAGCAATAGCAACAGAAGGCACAGAGGAGGGATGCTAAAAGGCCACCTGTCCCAGCTTTCTGTTTCATCTCCAAGCAAGCTTTGTCACATTTGTTGATTACAAGCATAACATGGAAAAGTCAGTTGAGAAAAACATTACTATCTCATTACAAAAATGACACACACACACACACATATATATTTATAATTTTATAATTATTTTAACATATTTATACAGTGTACCTCTAGCAGTTCTGACCTTAAAGACATCTTAGCTTGCACGTCTGTCTGGAAAGACAGCAGGGAAAAAGACAAGCTACTCTGTCATGAAAAAATTTCTGGAGGCTATCAGTGCAGCTGGCACTGATCACATTGTAGCAAGATGAGGGAACATAGGGACAAATTGTGATGTTTAAATGAACCACACTGTGGAATACAGTTTAAATTACACAGTTCCACAGTCCAAATGGATCTGTACTCATTATTAGGAGCCAGAATTAAAGGTGACATGCATCTTGTATTTCAACTTTAATGTAACATTACTTTCACAGATAATTTCAGATTTACCTGGTCATGTCTTCAGAGGTAATGTCATAGTCATTTGGTCAAAAATACTGCAATGTCTTGGACACAGAGGGCTATCTTTATAAAGATATTAGCATCAACAAGCTCTGCAATTTGTACAGTCTGGAAGCGCAGTGACACATTTTATTGATCTCTGTATCTGTCAGAAGCTAACACTGCAAAATTCCAACACATACACACATATATAAATGCACATACATATAGATGCATGTATAAATATATATGTGTATATCTGCATTTGGATTTTAAAGATGTATATATATAATATATAGATATATATATGTGTGTATATATATATATATGTACACACACTTGTTTTATCATCGATTTTATTTGGTTCCTCTCTCATATTCACACCATATTTTCACCACTTCTCTATGACAACACAGAATCATGGATGAACTATGAAAGCTGAGAACGAGAGTCCTCAACTAACTCTCCATAATTTGGCACAGCTTCAGGCCCTTCAGAGTGGCAAGGTCAACTTTCCCTCCCTGCTTAATGACTCTCAATTAGCTGAGTATCTCCTGACCAAACAATTTCACTGACCAAGTGACTCTAACTGACCATCCTTTCAGACATATTCTTTCTAGAAGCTCCTTCAGAAATGTCTGACATTGCCTTCTGATTCCATCTGGTCCTACACTCCTAGTACACAGCAAATGCAGCACATGCTTATGGTAGCTGCTTACTCATAAACTTATTCAATGGGACTGCTATTTTAAGATGCACAACTTGATACAGCTCCAGTATTCAGATTGATTTATCCACTGAATTTGTACACACTTTATGCTAAGGAAGCTCAAAACCATACACTCAATAGAACAAGGGCAAACAGAACATAGGCAAACCTTGTAGTAAAGTACAGAAGAGCGAAATCAATGTAAGATCCTTGTCATGTGAACCTATGAGTGCATCTGACTGTTGTCTGCCATTATATGAGGAAAGAAATCTAAGGCATTTGTTCTACACCCACAAATGCACTTATACCTACTAAAGAAAAAGAGGCTACTTTCCTATGGCAGAGAATTGGGTTATAAAAATATAATGGTCACACTAAAGCATTCACCTCCTTCAGTGTGGACTGATGGACCAACTCACCCTTCTTGACCTTTCCTTCTCTAACCATCTGTCCACTTGTGCAGCAATACCTTGTCACTACAGGGGTCCTTCTCAGAAAGGCAGGGTGCTGCCTTTGGCAGTGGCAGGCAGGACTGGTAGGCAGGGCTGGCAAAAAGCCAAGCACAAGCTGCCTGCCGAACTGCAAACACCAGGAGATGAATCACAGGTGCCTTGCTGTGGCAACACAAATACCAGGTCAGGCAGCACAGGCAGCACAAGAGAATCTGCACTCTGCTGGTTCTGGCTGGGGTAGAGTTAATTTTCTTCACAATGGCTGGTGTGAGGCTGTGTTTTGGATTTGTGGTGAACACATGGTTGATAATATAGAGAGGTTTACTTATTGCTGAGCTGGGCTCACACAGAGCCAAGACCTTTCTTTCCTACTGCCACCCTAGCCAGGAAGTGCATGGGAGACTGGGAGGAGATGGAACCAGGACAGGTGACCCAAACTGACCAAAGGGACATCCCAGACTATCTGACATCATGCTCAGTATATAAGCTGGAGTGAAGAAGTAGGAAGAGGGGGATGTGTGGAGTGATGGTGTTTGTCTTCCCAAGTCACTTCTGTGTGTGATGGGGCCCTGCTCTGCTGGAGATGATTGAATACCTACCTGCCTATGGAAAGCACTGAATTAATCCCTTGTTTTGCTTTGCTTGTGCATGCAGCTTTTGGATTTTCTATCAAGTTGCCTTTATCTCAACCCACAAGTTTTTCTAGCTTTTACATTTCCCATTCTCTCCCTGATCGCATTGATGGGGGAGTGAATGACCAGCTGCATGGGGCTTGGCTGCTGGCTGGGGCTAAACCAGAGGCCACAAAAATGACAATCTGTCATTATACATTGTACTTTGTGCCTTTTGAAGTTGGTCAACTCTTTTGTGGTGCTGGGATAATTTCAGTTGAAAACCAAAGTTTTCCTAGTAGTGCATCATCTTTTTGGCTTCTCAGGTGAGCAGTTTGCTTATTTCTTAACCAACCTGAAAAAAGCCCAATGTTCCTCCATCTATTGTCATTCCTTTCCTTATCTTTTCCTCTTCCACTTTGTTTATTTCATCCCCTATTTTTCTGCTAGTCCAAGCTATAGAACAGACATACAAAATAGAGAAGGAGATATCAAAAAAAAAACCAACAAAACATCTCCTTAGCAGATTTTTACAAGAAACAAACTTACTACTTGTGCAGTAGTAAGTGTGAGTACATGGAGTTTTGGAGGCATCTCTCACCTACAATCTGGGTCCAGCACGCTCCTGCAGCAGGAGCTCCAGTGCTGGGAGCAGGGGACCCTTCACAGCTAACATTAGGGGGCAGTGATGCAATAGCTGTGGAAAGAGTGATGATGTAACTCTTCATTAAAGCATTTCATTTCATGGGGCATCCAACTTCTCACAGTTAGGACAGGATCTGTAGACCAGAAGGGACTTTTCCTGGCCTGGAGAAGGTGGTCTTCTGATAAAATCTCTTTTCAAGGAGAAAACCTGACTCAGTGAGGGGCAGAACCCAAGGTATAAACTCACTCTCTTTTTCCAGTTTCCAAGAACATGCCTGGCACTGCTACCAAGTTTTACTTTGCAGATTCCCACATAATTGGTGAGATTAAATGGGGTTATAAAACAGCTGAGGCTATTTTATTTACTCTGTGAGGAATAATACCTTCCAAGTGGTATCAGTGATAAATTCAGCCAATGGAAAGTGTTCAGTAGTGCTGGGGGAAAGAGCAAACCAAACCAGAGGTATGTCCAGACTTTATTTGCCTTCACCTCTTGGCTCATTTTGGAGATTCCCTAGCTACCTCTTCATCTTGGTGTTAGTAGAGTCCTAGAGTTGGAGCTGTAGCGTCTCTGAGATGGGGACAGAGCAGGGCAAACTCTGTCTTACCTTGTTACAGACCTGCCAAGTTCAAAAGAGATTTTTGTATTAGACGTATAAGAAGATAAGCTGCCCATACCAACCTGCTTGCAAACAGCTATTAGGGAGCAGCAGCTATCTTCATGGCCCAAGATCTGCACCATCTCCATGTGGGCTCTGACTTGAGGCAGCCAAAGGCCCTGGAGATGTAGAGAGACACATTCAGAGTTCTCACAATTCTCATCACTACAGGAAGAATTAAAGAAGAACTGTTTAAAATAACCTCTTGGCCATTTCCATTCCCTTTGTCTTTGTCATATCACACCTAGGCATTTAGTAACTGTATGTTTGTACTATAGACTGCTAATTTAGGTTCTACTCCATCAGATGCTTCTGTCTTTCTCATTAACAAAAAACCATGGTCTTATTTTTATATTCCTTTAGTTATCCTATTTTCTGTGTCATAGCAGTTGTTAAGCAGAAACAGATTGAAATATTAAGGATATTTACTCATCTCTAACACATCCTCAGTGTAATTATATATGTAGCTTGTACTGAAGCTGAGATGACATAAGGGACCGGTGTCCCTCTTGGGTATGTGTGTGTAAAATAAAATTTCAGTTATGTTTATTTAAATTTCAGTAGAATTTGTCTCATAAGAAACATCTGTTTCTTATTTCAGATATGCATTTTTCCCAAATGTTGAAAAAGGGATTTCCAAAGCAAGACACTGAGCAGCCTAAAATCCTGTCCAAGTAGCACCCTCTAGTGTAAATGTGCTACTTCTGCAGAAGCAGCATATTTATTATTACATTATACTGCATGGTTGGTTTTTTCTAAAGAACTGACATAGAACATGAAAAAAAACTACCGTGAACTCATGTAAAACCCATTTTGTATCCTTATCATATCCTTTCCCTATTTAGCAAAGCATATAGGTTAAATATAATTTGAAGCACCTATTCTGGTTTTAAAAACTTTCAGGTGATTTTGTAGGTAACATTCTTGGCCTTCCTTATAAATAAATTATTTTATATGTGTCCTGTAGTTTCATTTATTTATTTATAATATGATGGCAAGAGGTCAGAAAATAATCACCTGTTAAGCTTAGAGCCTCCTGAGTCTAAAAAAAATCTAGAGCTGATAGAAAAGTGTTTTTTTGGTTTTTTTTTTGTTAGTGAAAAATGGTTTCTAAACAAGAATGTCTTAATTTTTCCATTGTTCAGAAAAGATTTCAAAAACATAAAATGCAATACAGTTTGGCTGTTGAAATTGCTGATGTGATTACTCCATTTGCACTATGTGATTACTCCATTTGCACTATGTTGTAGTTGCAAGCAAGTCTCAGGTACTGAGAGTAATATCCTGGTCTAAATTAACATAGCAGCACTTAAGTACTCTCATGCCCTTTGCTTAATTTCAGAATTTTTATGTCAGCAAATGGTACATCTGTACCATACAGATAAAGAAAGAAAAGGGAGTATTTTACCTTGAGACACATAAGAAAGAAGTCTAATTATCCTTCTCCTGTGTAAATCTGTTAGGAGATCTAAATGAACAGCCCTGAGAAACTTTCTGGGATTTAGTGATACAAATGCAATATTATACTGACTGAAGACAATAAATCTTTTGAGAATGCATGAAATTCAGATATTTCTTAACTCCCACAGCCTTGTAAAAAAGTAGAGTTCAACCACCCAGAAATCTTTTTCTGAAACTGGGTCCACTTGACAACTGTCTTTTGCTGTTAATGAAATATGATTTTTATCTTATTCCTTGTTTTACTACTTCTCCATTTTAATATATCTTCTTTCTTTTCCCCTATTTCTTTGTTATCCTTCCTTGTTGTCTGTAATTTTCCACTCATCTTGTTTTAGTTCTTTATCCCCATAATCACAGAATCATTAATGTTGAAAAAAGACCACGAAGGTCATTGAGTCGAGCCATTAACCTATAATGTTTTTGTTTTTCCTTCCAGCTTTGATTTCTGTGAGATTTTTTCCTTCCGTTGCTCCTCATAATAGAGCTTCTGTAATATTTTCCCCCAGCAAGAATCCACTTTAAGGATTTTCCCCCCAACTACTCTGGTCAAGGCAGAGTAATGAATGAATCCTTTTGGTAACAGAAAACAAAGTCCCAAGTAAAAGTTACACTGCAATGGCTATGGGGTCTCTTATTGTTTTAGTCTGGGTGAGCTGGTTATGGGTTTCCTATTCAGACTGCTAGGAGAGAGACCTGTGCTCTGAGCATTGCTAATTTAAATCCATGTCACACGTTGGGTTACTCGCTCACGAAACCTGCCTTGTTCCTGACATAAATATATTCCTTTACTGGATAATGTCAACCTAAATTGCCTCTGTGATTATCATAGGGGCTGACAAAAGCAGTATAATCACCTTTGGCTTGGCTTAGAGAACATATCTTAAATGCTGCCCATCAAAATGTTTTTGATTATGTAACATTTGTCATAGAAAATACAAATTAATCCAAACTGCAGCATTTTGCCAGACTATGGATCTGCCCTTCTAGTCGCTGTTTGGAGGTGAAATTGCCTTTTACCAGGCCAGCTCTCTGGCATACCAGGATATTCAAGAGGATCTGAGGACACAATTTGCTCTTCATTTCAGAATCACTGAAAGGATGGATATTATATTCTTACTGCTCTTGTGTAGTGCAGGATTCCCTTATGACAGGACTCCTGCTGGGGGACCTGGGAAGAGGGGAATTTCCTATGGCATGACTTCAACTTAGACATAGCCAGAACACTGAGTGTCAGACCTGTGCCATACATCCTCCAGGATCCAAGAGAGGCAAAAAAGAAGGTGGCCTAGGGGAAGGAGATGTCCTGAAGAACTGCAAGGGCTGTCACCTTGTCTCTTCCCCAAGAGACAATTTTTGTCTGAAGTCATGGGAAAGAATTAATTCTAATTGGAACTATAGCCCAGAAATTATGATGCATACCATCATGTGCTAGGCCATACATTTGCTTCTCCTCTCTGTGGATTCCCATGAAATCTTACTACTAGGTGGAAAATGGCTTTCGGAATCATGAGAGCTCTCCAGCTGACTTTGAAACACTTTGAAAATGACCAACTATGAGGCCACTCCCCAGAGTAAATTTCATTCAAGTGTTAGCCAGTGGATTTTTTCTGTTAAAAAACACCTTTTGAAAGGAAATCTACACTACAAGGAATACTAATTCTAATTTCCATTCTACAAATTGAATCTCCTTGCAAGTGCTAGATGAGTGAGCATCGACTTTTGAGTTATTAAACAATTAATAAAAGGAAATTACAAGAGGGAAAGTAGTGATTTTATCTAATTGACAGGATTTTTTTCTGTGCATGAAGGAAGCACTTTTCTCATCTTTCCTTTGGAATCAGAATTATGAACTCAGTTTCTCAGCAGGAAGAAAGTCTTAGGAAATATTCTCTGACAATTACATAATGGAGCTACACAGTGGGATTAGCATTTTCAATGTCAATATTTTACATTTCTGATTGTATTGATATTGTAAGGAAGCCAGAGATATAAAACACTTTGGCATGTGTTCTCCTTACTAGTTAAAAAGTGCTCCACTCTTATTAAAGTGCTAGTGCCTTCTGAAAATACGCCTCTGAAAACAATCATTATGCTTTAAAATTTTTTGAAGGAAGGCCTGGGAAAGTAAATATGTTCTTGCCATGTTAAAAGAAAAATGACTAGCTCCAGTGCCTAAGTTCTCAACTCCCATAAAACTGCAAGCCAGCAAAAACTGTTCCCCCACTGCTTTGTATTGTGTTATTTATTGTTACAGAAAGCATTTCTTTTCATTAGCTTATGCCTGGCAAGAAGACATCTTAAACCACGTCATGTGAGGGGAGGAGACAGTGAAGAGTGTGATTCATAATTTTTGAATCCAAAAGTTTGGCATAAAATATAGAACTGTTAAACAGGCAGAGCTGGCTCATTGTTCTCCTGGTTTCACATGGCATTCCTTTCTCTCCCTCTCTTTTTCTTTGTGCCTTCACGCTGTGAAAGATCAGTTGATTTTCTTCCCATAAGTTGCTGTAGAAAAAGTTTTACTTATTTATTAAGAAAAATATAACGCTATCTGAAAATTCCATTGCTAAGAGCTGTACCCCCACCACTATGCAGACAACAGGTCTCATTTTTATATCACATTTCCTGAAAAGGATTGACTTTCCTTGGCTTCTTAGAGTGGTAAAAGGATAAGATATATTTACTATCCACTGGTTCCTGGAAGACAGACATAATTCCTTGACAAGGTGAGAAACTAGGTATTCTATTTATTTATAGCAGGACTTTGATGAGTCTGGATCGAAATTATGAAGAAATTAGTGGCTCTTTAGAGAGCAAAAGGGAAGGACATTTGTCACATATATACTGCATTGATTTAAGCAGTTATACACTCCTAGGAATCTCCATTTAGTTTTTCAGAGTACACATTTTACAAGAAATTTGTTGCACAGATTAAGAATCATGATTTTCCTCTTTTTAATAATAGTAATTACCATATGACAGTATTTTTTACACATCCTTACATACACTAACAGCCACCCCCATTCTGTTGGCCCCCGGGCTGAGCATCATGTGCTATGCTGTGTTATTTGAAAAACACCAGCAATGGATGGAGCCACATTTGGAAATGCACCAAGGACAGATGGAGCTGCACCGTATAAATCTCACAGACCCACAAGTAAAGCAGAAAGCATGTTTAAGTTGCAGTAATTCCGTATAATTTAAAGGGTTCAAATTGTACATTACTTTTCTTCCTTTGGGGTGGCAGGAGAAAGAAAGGATTTAATGGTAATTCTTTCTATTTTCTGCCAATGACTTTGAGCTCCATATTGGCTATTTTGTCTTCATGGGTTTTCCTGCATTCTCTACTGCACCATTAAAGGAATTTTTCTGTTGTTTACCAGTGATAGCTAAACCTGGTTTCTCTTGAAGGAAATAAAGCCTGTTCTTTCTTACCACTGAACAGGCTGGTTCATAGATTATGAATGTCCCATCTGGTAAGTCCTAATTTTCTGCCTGGTGTGTGAGCAAGTTCTGATTCTGGACCTCAGACTGCTCCAATCCATGTTTATTTGAGAAAACAGTGCAGAGATGTTTGTTTGCCAGAGTGATGATTTCTTCAGAAAAATATTATTTGATATTGTATTTTTAGATTCTGCTGCACACTGATGCCATAGTGTTTGCAAATAAGCCACTGGAAAGATTTTTTAATGAGGGACAATTAGAAGAGCATTTGTTTAGCAAGGCAAAAGAAAGGGTGAAAGAAGCGAAGACTTCTGCCTATAAATGATCAGAGGCAAGAAGCACAGCACTAGTGAAGAAGGGCATTCATGCAAGGTAATGAACACTATTTGCATAGGAGCAAAAAGGTCTAAAGGGGTGCCAGTATGTTTGGACAGACAAGAAATTTGACAAGACTCATTAATTTGGGCAGGCAAACTTATAGCAGCCTCCCAAAGGGAATGGCAGATATGGAAAAAACAAACTGTATTTGTGATTATGCTGAAAACATGTATGTGATGGGTGTTTGGGGTGGTGCATGGATAGCAGGGAGTGAACCTCAGCAACCAGTGGATCTCAGTGAATTTCACATTCACTGAGAAAGGTGTGCCAGTGAAATGGTGCAGGGGACAGCTGTAGGAAGTGGTGGGTGAGTTTTCATCATGAAAAGGATCCACAAGTTTCACAGTGCACTGGGGTAAGTATCCTCTGCATCTACTGTGTCACACAAAAATCATGCTTTCTGCTGACATCTCCGTGTCAATGCCAGGTGAAAAACTAATCTTCCAGTGAAAAAAGGTCCGGGCACACTCAGGATGTGTGATCGACCAAGCGCTATTACTCGCCTGTAAAGGAGGCAAAAGCCTCTTAATTAGAAGAGGGGTTGTCAGCGAGGAGAGAGAAGGTGAGGACAAGGGGACATAGCCTTTAAGCCGTGCCAAGGCAGGTTTAGGTTGGATATTTGGATGAATTTCTTCACAGAAGGAGTGATTAGCCACTGGCATGTTCAGTCCGGGGAGGTGGCGGAGTCACCATCCCTGGAGGTGTTAAAAAGACGTGGCACTCAGCGCCATGGCCTGGTTGGCAGTGTTGCCCCCCATAGGTTGGGACTCCGTGATCTCAAGAGGTGTTTTCCGAATAAATTCTGTGACAGGGCAGCCAGGACGGGACGGCCTCCAGCACCCGGCACAAGGAGCCCAGAGCGGCCGTGCCCAGCCGCGGCCCGCGCGCCCCTCCGCTCCCCGCGCGGGCGGGCGCGCTGCGGCCCGATTGGGCGGCGCGCCTGTCAATCACTGCCCGCGTGCTGGCGCCGCCCCCTGTTCCCGTGGTGCCTGCGCGCGGCGGGCGCTGAAATTCAAATCGCGGCAGCGGTTGGGGCGGAGGTGCGGCCGCTCGCGCAGCCTCGGCCGGCGGACCCCGGCGCCGCCATGGACCCGTTCACCGAGGTGAGCGCTCCGCCTGGCCCCGCGTCGGCAGCTGGGGAGGGGGAGCCGGCGCGTTGTCCTTGCCGGGGACCCAGCGCAGGGAAGGGGCCGGTTGGGGTGCGAAGGGAAGGAGCTGCCCCCTCGGTTTGCGCGCCTGCAGCGCTCCCCTTGCTCGGCGGCGGGGTGGCCCTCACCGCCCCGCCCCGGGAGCCCTGCTCCTGCGGGAGCCGCCGCTCCCGGCCGCCCGGGCCGCGTCAGATCCCGCCGGGAGAGGACGGAGCTCGGGTGATTGCCGCCAGGGTGTGCGGAGGAGAGGCCCTTTCCCAAGCGGGAGTTTGCCTTTCGTGCGCCTCTGGCAGATAAGATTAACAGCGGGGTCGGAAGGGACACCGGCAGCAGACGGGAGCGCTGCTGACACTCTGTGCCTGCCGTACCTAAAGGTCGAATCATAAATCTGTCCAAAAAGGAGAGCATCTCATAAAAAATGCATCCTATTTGGCACAGCTGCCACCTGTGATTGGTCACCTTCTTTGACAGGCTCAGTTCCTCTTTTTTTTCCCCCCCTTTTTTTTTTTAAGGCTATTAGTTTTTAGAGTGAATTAGCTGTGTGATTAAGTTTTGCAGAAGCAAAACTGTAATAAAATGAAGACTTGACCTCCTTGAAGCTGTATGAATGCTGAAAATTTCTTAAAGATGCTATGCTGTACTGCTGATTTCATGTTAGAGGTGTAGTTTTAAAGCTGTCTTGTGACTGCTTTGAGAAATGTCATAGTAAAAAGGGCCTTCAATTCACAGCCTGTGTAAATAAAACCTGAACTAATTGAAAAATAAATTCAAATCAGATACAGTGATTAAGTACTCTCTCCTCCCCTTGTAAACAGTCTGTTTATCAAACTGACATTCTTTAGATCATTTGAGTGCCCAGAACAGGTGACTGGACTGGTCTGATTTAAAAAAAAATTGAACATAAGGTGTTGATCTGAACAGATTTACTAAATGTGTTATGCCAAGGCAGTCCTATCCTATCCCCATATAAAGCCTTGCTAAGTGTAAACATCTAAAACCTCCTTCCTTAATTGGTAGTGAGTGACATGATCCAGCTTGTCTTAAATAAACTTCAAGTATGGACTACTGAATCAAGTTTAAAATGGTTTTGCATGCTGGGCGATATTCCAACCTATACACGCCCTTCTTGTACATAGCTGACTTTGAAATGCTTTGAAAATGACCAACTGTGAGGCCACTCCCCAGAGTAAACTTCATTCAAGTGTTAGCCACTACTGAAGAATGCATAAAAAGTCATCTTATCAAGAATATTTCTTATGTGGACGACATTCCACCGTTGTGTGAAGTTCTGACCATTATTAGTGTCCTAGTATTGAAGTTTAGTAACTTTTCCCAAATTTCTGTCCAAAGAAATTTTACCACGTATTTTTAAGAATTTATGTTCTGTGGTTTGTGTTGCTATTTTTTTAAAATTTAATATAACTTTCTTTAGGTTAATTGCTTTCAAATAATCTTTGTCTGCACATTACCATACTCTGTTACTTGCAGGGACCTGGTGAGGCACTGTAAGTGTTGATTATGTAAAATGTAATAATTTGAGCCTTAATTGGACAAAGCAAACTGTCAATTTGGTGTCTGCTAATCACTGCAGTGGCAAATTTTGTCTGTGTCTCAATGAATTTAAGTTCAAATAAATCTTGGTGTAGATTTATTTGGTACCAAGATTCAGTGGAATGCTTTCAAAACAATTCTGAAATAATGTTTCTTTTGGTTAATCTTGCAAAAAAAAGTGATAACCTTCTGAATCTGAACCAAATTATTAATACTGCTTGCACTGAGGAGATGATACAGTGGGTACTTCCTCAGGATCACAACGAACATACTATTTGTGACTCCATTCATAGCTGATTTTATAACTCCACTTTCTTGTACAAAAGGGATTGTGTTTGTTACTATGGGATGTTAGAAATAGTCTAGGTTATTTTGTACTTTGAATTAGTTTTTACCATTCATAGAGGCAAGGATGGTTTCCTAGCATGGAGGATGAGCAAAGAGAAATAAGTGATGCAGTTGTTTGAAGATTTGCAAATGTGAGGTTTCACGTTAACTGTTCCTTCAATTGCTCCCTTTGCTCTATTCTGCTAGTAAAGCAGCAGTTAGAACAAATTCTTGTTAAGAGATTATGCTTAAGAGCATAATTATATATCATTATATATGGGCCTAAGTATCTTCTCTGATGTGTACTTTAAAACATACTTTTGAAAAACTGCCTATTAACATTTGGGGTGGGAAGGTTTTTTTCTGATTTTTAGCAAGTGCTTTTGTAACACAGTAATCCACTTTGTAGTCCTCAGAATCCTTGATGTAATACAATAGGTGATGGTCTCACACTCGTCGTATGATTCTTGGGGCTGTTCTGTGCAGGGTCAGGAGCTGGACTCCTAGTGGATCCCTTCTAACACAATATATTCTAGGTTTTAAAATTCTGTGATACTCTGAAGCTCTGTCATCAGAACTGTTCTAGAATGTCCTTGTAGAAAATACCCTGTTGATGAACTTGGAAAGTAAGCCTCAAGTTATGGAGTGTGGCTTACTCATCGTGTGTAACAGCGCCGTTGGAATTATGGCAGTTGAATGGAAAATTTGAGATGCAAGAAGCCAATAGGAGCTGGAGCTGAACAACAGAGGCGTGCATTCTTGGGAAGTGACATCTCATATGTAACAACTGAAACTGTTTTGCTCAACTAACAAAATAGAAAGGAATGTGCCTTTATTTGAATAGAACTGTAGGAATACTGTTCTAAGACATATTCAACTTTTAGCAAGAAGCTGTTAATTTAAATTGCCTTTAGGATTTTTTTAATGTGGGTACTACATTCACTTTGCAGCTCTCTCTTTGCATTTTGGAAATAAGGAAAGTTGACTTGTGGACACAACTAGTGTGGAACCTGCATTGAAGGCATTCATGGCATTTCATGCATTTTGGTTTTGGGATTTTTTTTTCCAAATTCTTCCTCTTCTGTGAAAGTTAGCAAAACTGAGATTTGTTTTCAGAAAAAAACTGCTGGGATTAACATTCTATTTGTCCTGTGTTTCCCTACAATAGAACATTGTTTAAGATTTCAGCCTTAGACAGTTAAAAATGCGAAATGTGTATTTAATTGCTGTGCAACAGGACAGATAATGGCTGGCACAGTTCTCACAATAATTTATGTACCATCAAACAAGTGCAGTTTATATGCTTCCCTTTAAAGGTCATTAGTTCAATTGCATAATTTCTTGTCTCAACCTTAAAGCCTATATGAAAAGAGTCATTAAGTATCCTTTAGATGTGATCAAACTGGGTGATAATGACTTACAAATGCTATATTTAAAACCAACAAACCACAACCTATTTTAAACCTGAGTACTGTAAGGAATCACTTTGTACTAGTGTGGAACATTTACTAAAACAGCTATTTTATATGGAATATAATCAGGGTACTCAAATTTCCAATGGGTAGGAAATGAAAAAGAATGTTATATAGCTTAATTAGTATCTTTTTGTGTGTTTTTCTCAAGAGAGATATGTTAATAAACAGGCTATTTACCATAATATAGCTAGGTATAATATCATTCTATTCTTAAAATTTAAGCTTGAGTTGAGGCAAAGAAATTCACCTTTTGATTTACAAGGTGTAATAGCAATTTTTATTTTTAATATTGACAGCCACGCTTTTATTTGTTGAACTTTTTTATGACCTCTTTACAATCACTTCAGTGTTGTTTATTTTGTTAGAGGGCTAGTGCCAGTCAGGTGGCTTGACCAGATGCTTTAGCAATGTGTCAGAAAACCCTGCTATCAAGACTGTCATGTGATGATTCAGGATAATAAAAAAAAATTACTTTCAAATATTTCTGATAACTTTGGGGTCTGTAGGAGGCCCTCTTCTTTAACTTTGCTATTGCTCACGTCTCTTTAGCCTGATTTTCTTTCAGTGCCAAGCTAGTTGGAGACAATAGTTGATTTAATGACTGAAATTTGGAACCTACTGCCTATCTATGCTAAACAGAATTCCATCATCTTTTATTCTGAGCTGTTACCACTTAACACACTGCGATGTCTGGTAACACATGACTTATTGACCACTCAGAAACTCCTTGAAAGAACCCGTGCCAGGCGAGAGAACCTGCAGAGGAAAATGGCAGAGCGGCCCAAGATGGGGGCGAGACCCACAATGCAGACCAAGAGGGCCAGAGAGCCTTTGGCAGAAACTGGTAACCAGGCACCTCTTCCCAGTGATGAAGGTATTTAGTGGCATGTTTAATAAAGATTGTTTTGATACCAGTCCTTTTTTTCCAAAGGGAAAGTGAAAACACTGAGCATTTCTCTTAAACGAAACAGTGATGGATGCAGTCACTTGGCCACTAGGACTAGCTCGTGTTTAGCTAGACCTGAGAGCAGATGTGCCAAGTCATTTGTAAGCTATTTAGAAATAATTGCATGATGTCAGAGAGTGCCTTGTGCTTGGTAGATTTGGGAAGCATATCAGCGTATTCGTAAGTCATAGCTTTATTTGTACTACAATTTTATGTTGTCAGAAAATATTTCAGATTGTTTGAATACTTATTTGTTTGAATACTCTGACCTATCCAGTAAAACCAGATACAAAGCCATCACCATCAAAAAGACTCTGCCCAAATGATATAGAGACTCAAGCTTCTAGTTCAGAGAATGTACAGCCAGTTCCTTCAAGTTCCACAAGCCATGATTCTCCTCAGATGACTTCAGAATCACACAAAAATGCTTCTAACAGAGCTTTGCTGGTTCAGCCACTTGAGAAAGTAAAACCAAATACCAAGTCAGAAACTCCTGCGGCCCTTTCAGTCAAAACACGAATGCAGAAGCTGGCAGAACAGCGGCGCTGCTGGGATAGTGAGGGTAGGTTTCACTTGCTAAGCACTATTGGTATCTCTCAGTGTTTGCATTGATGATTATGTTGGCTAGAAGAAGATAATGTTGTGTGTGGGAAGATTAATGTTTTGTTAAAGAATTCTAAGACAATACTAGGGCAGGCCTAAAGTATTGAAGCTGTTTTTACAATTTAATTTTAAATTTCTTTTTCTCTACTACTCTCATGCCTTGCTCTTCACAACAGTGACCTAAAATTAGTAAACTGCTTGATTAAAAATGTTTAATTTCCTTAATCTCAATGTATCCAGGGCTAGCAGTTTGATTCTATTCATGGCAGGAACATCTAATTGTTGATAAACTCAATACATAGTGTAATGTAAAAGATACAACTGTATCTCAATATAATTTATTAACAAAATAAATGTATTTTCTTTTTTCCAGATCCCTCTGAATGTGTTCCTCTGTCTCCTCTCCAGTCAAAAGATCTGTCTGTTTCTCCACCTAAGCAGACATCTAATGCCCTGGCAAGCGAAACCCCTATTGGGAGAAGAGGCCGTTTAGCTAACCTTGCTGCTACAATTGGTTCCTGGGAAGATGACCTAAGTCATCCATCTGCAAAGCAAAACAATGCACAAGAACAGCCTGGCACTACTTGTTTATCCAAATTGTCCACTACAAGTGGAGCATCTGCTAGAATCAATAGTAGCAGTGTAAAGCAGGAAGCTGCATCCTGTTCTCAAAGGCTTGTTGAGGCTTCTATTAATAAACCAGCAAACTCAAAGAGAGCGGTGAGTGTCTGATATAGTTGCTGATGAAAAATTGATTTGAGTATTGTTTTGGGGTGGAAAAATGTTAGCATATAACTGTTTAATCTGAACTTAAGGATTTGGTGTGAACAGTCTTGGTCTATTTACAGCTTTTGCTTTATTGCAATCCTACATGCCCTTTTTTAATAACAGATCTGAAACAGTTTAGGATTCCTGCGACTTAAAGATGAAAGTACTTATGTGTTTTGTGGATGTCAATGTACTTGATTGCTGCACTTGACCATCAGAAGGGGGGCTTGTTACAGAGATACTGGGTTTCACTCTGTAACTTCATGTAGTTGATTGACTGAAATTGTGAATGTTATTGCTGTACGAAGACTCAGTCACAATGATGAAATAAGTAGTACCAGACACTTATTGGTCAAATTATGTAATTTCTGCAATGACAATATCTGCCATGTGCATTCTTATTTAGGGAAGTGTGGGATAATATTTGAAATAGCTGGCAAGAGCATGTGGAATGTTGAAACAATTTGAAATACTGGATAAAAAGAAAAAGTACTAAACACTTGTTCTTGGCTTTTTCTTTTGCTGAAGGAACAGGTGTATTAGGTGATAGTATGCTATGCAGAGTGCTTTCAGTCTTTTTCCTCTTGAGAGAATAAGAACATAAGTCTCATAATTTATTTTTTTCCTTTTCCCTTGTTAAGGATCC
Source organism: Chloebia gouldiae (assembly GCA_003676055.1). Classification (NCBI taxonomy): domain Eukaryota; kingdom Metazoa; phylum Chordata; class Aves; order Passeriformes; family Passeridae; genus Chloebia; species Chloebia gouldiae. Next base: position 45,051,248 of record QUSF01000003.1, read on the forward strand.
AAACAATTTTTTAACACAATCATCAAGAGTCACTGCTCCCTGTTCTAAAGAATCTGAAGTACAACAACGGCCAACAGAGAATCCCTGTAGTCCTCGGAGAATTGAAGAGTGTACACAAACAGCGAAGTCAGCTTTGCCTCAACCAGTTCAGTCCAAAGCAGAGCCAGTCAAAGGAACACATGTGCAACTTGAACCTAAGGGTAAACCCACAACACCAGGTAGGCTGTTTTTTAGCTTCAGTAAATATTCATTCAATTTAGGCCTATGTGTGCTGTGTTGAAAACAACATACTAGTTAAGAATTTAAGGTACCATACTAGATAATACCTATTTCTAGCTGTAATTTGAATAAAATGCTGTTGAGTTCTGTGATCATTATTTTAAGTTATACAGCTTCTGTATTTTGCAGGGGATGTTTTCTAGGGTATGGTTTTAGTGCTTCTTAAGAGCAAAAGCAGCCTAACATGTTGAGATTATTCAAAATTTATTTCAGATTGTCTGGTACTATATGTATCCATTCGATATAATGTTAAGAGCCTGCATATTTAGAAGAAATCAAAGCTGTTGCCACATAGATGCTCTAACTTTGCAGTGTCTTTATTTTCAGTGATAGCATTAATGTCAAAACAAGTGAACATCCTCAGTTTTATATTCAACTGCTTGTTGTGTTAGAAACCTGGACTAACAGCTTGAACTCTTAAAAATGATGGCTAGAAAACCAAGTTTTAGATATGCTGACAGTAAAAGATAAGCTTAATCAAGTAGGGTGGGTGCCAAACAACATATCCTCCTCATGTACTAGAATACTTATTTCTGTGAAAGATGAAAGTGGGGCTGGCTGTAGAGGAAATTTGGAAAAGGCAAACCAGTTTAAATAACTGGTGTATTACATATGGACTGTGGTAAGAGAGAGACATCTACTTGCTTTGATTTACTCTTTTTATTAACATCACTGTTGTGGTTTACATTTCAGGTTCAGTTTGTACAAAGTATAATGGAATAAGGGCTGTAAAGCAGACAGCTTAATTCCTTAACTGGGAACCTTCATCAGGATACAAAATTGTAGTGATTTCTTTAATTTTGAGAGTTTCTTTCAAGGCAAAACAATTGTTCTTGTAGGGGGATCTGGAATTAAGCCCTTCCTGGAACGTTTTGGGGAGCGCTGTCAAGAGCGTAGTGCACGCAGCCCTGCTACGAATACTCCAGGGTGCAGAACACCCATTGTTACCCCAAATACAAGGACAATCCAGGAGAGGCTTCTCAAACAAAATGAAAATTCCTCTACTGCCAGTTTAGCACTTCAGCTTAAACAGGTATGAATTGTTACATTCATAGCTAGCTTATAAGCTTGGGGAAGGTTATTACTGTTCTTCCCCTTCCTGAGGAATATGAAGTGTTGTGACATCTTAAGGCTGTCAGCTTTTCTCCCATTTCCCTTCATCTGTTTAGGAACGTGAACGAGAACTTGCATGCCTTCGCGGCCGATTTGATAGGGGCAATCTGTGGAGTGCGGAGAAAAGTGACAGTTCAAAGAGGAAGCTTCCAGAAGCTAAAATGGTAATGTGTTACCTCATCAATCAAAATATGATACTTTGAACTGCTTTATATTCTGAATACAGAGTTAGACGTGGAAATGCATATAAGGGATAAAAACCCTATGCATTGGGAGTGCTTGGGCTATGCAGGACCACTTGTCTAGTGATTTGTATGATTATTAACAAATTATTAGTTTATTTATGTCTTGTAGAATCAACCAAGACAAGTGATACTGCTTTGAGCCAACTGATTTATTTACTTTTTGATTATAAGTGTGGGGGGTTTTATGTTCTATAACAGCAAAAGAGCTCCTCCTGCGAATATTTAATATTTACTACTTCAGTTAAATATCTTGGGTAAATAACTAGGGTACTGGATAAGCAACCTCTTTTTCCTAGCAGATATTAAAATGTATTTTTTTCTACTAGTTTTTTAGTTGCTTTTAACATTACCTCCTGAATGTATTCTGTTTTAATTCTTACCAGGAAAGCCAATCTCAGGCTAGTCCAGAACATCCTCCTAGTTCAGATGCCTCTGCTCTTGCATTATCAGAAGACACATCAGCAGGTGACAGGCCAGCAGAGTCTCCTAGCTTGGAGTCTTCGGGTGAGAACTGTCACAGTTTGCCTGTGACTAGTGCTGGACAGGAGCGCTGCACTTGATATTCATGAGCAGAGAACGAGGCCAGTAACACTGTGTGGAACTGGACCTCTCCTTTGGTTACTGATTATCTTACCTAAATCTTCTTGTATGATAGTAGTACTCTGCACTTCTATACCCCTTGAAAGGATGGCAAGTCAAGACTGTCTTTTTGTTTTCCAGTGGGAATACCTATGTTTCAAACTTTAATGGAGGTTAAGTGCAGGGAAGCGAATGAGAGTAGTTAGTTACATATTTAGTCTATCCTGTATCTGAGTAACCAAATTTCCACAAGAAGCTAATGGGAGGGAACTCTTCCATTGTCAGTATCCCTTTGTGATATTAATTCTTATGGTAGGACACCTGAAAACAATTGTGAGGTGCTCCTGACATCTTTTCTGGTGTTTACTGAGCGGAAGAATCTTTAGCTCTCTGTGAAAAAAGTGTGAATTTAGTTAATACTCTTGGTAGACTGTTCACTTGAAAGATCTATCAAATGTCCTAGAAAAACTGGGTTTGTGTGCAGTGGTTTGTGTAGTGGATTGTTTTGTTTGTCTTTTTAAAATTTTCCCTTTTTGCTCCTGAGTGTCTGCACTCTGCTATGGTTTCAGCATTGTTTCTTGTGGTGCCAGTTTCCTGATAAGATAGAAGTCTAGATGTACAGGTTGTAAGAGGGTATTTTAAGGGTTTTTTTTGACATGTTGCTAACTGGAATATTTAATCTAGTGGTCTTTTTGTTAGTAAGACTTCTAAAATTCATTAACTAAAATAAAGGCTAGACATAATACTTCTTTTCTTTTTAAACCCCTTAGATACTTCTAAATGTGAAGAGACTGATAAACCCAGTCCTCTGAAGACTGCCGAGTCAAAGAGCCCTGTAAAAGCAATGTCTGTCTCAAAACTTGAACAACTTGATGAGAAACCAAAAGGTTTGTATTGAGTAGACTTATATTAATGACTCAGCTCTCTATGGCCCCTTGTCTCGGACAGTGTTAATAGCCTTCAAGTCTGAACAATGAATTCACCATCTGCTGAACTCCATGTGTTTTGTAATGAGATTTCTATAAAACAAGTAAGGAACTTCTACTTGCATACATAACCCTTCTCTCTTGACATTCAAGTCTTCAAGGAATATTAAAAAGCTGATATTAAAAGCTCACTGGAAAAGGACAGAAATGACTGCCTTACTGTTTGGCTTGCAGCTAAATTTCAGATGTATTTGAACTAAAAGGTTGAAATTTGTCTAAAATGTTCATCTTTTCATTTGCTTTCTGCTTTGGTTATGCAGTATATGTAAAAACAGTATATTAAAATAGCCATAGAAGAGTACTTTTAGGTTCTATATGCCTGACTGCAAGAAGTGCTTTTTAACCAAGCTTGCTTGAAAACCAAAACAAGTTTGCTTCTGTTTGTTTAGTGAGAGCCTTGATGTTACTAATATATTTTAAAATGTCACCCTTCAGATGAAGTATATGAAGGCAAAACGCATGTGGATAATGAGATGAATAGTTCAAAAGTGATAAATGAGATTTTTGATATTCTTCAAGAGGATGGTCCTGACATAGAAAAGCTGAAGAAAGAAATGAGCATGAGCCTGGAAGGTGAAAGTGATGAGGATGAGCAGGAAGAGTCACTGAACATTTCATCAATGTCTCTGTTAACCCCTCTAGTGGAATCTGTTGGTTCAGAGGTGAGAATTCAGGGAGAGTGGGGAAGGGCTTTTTTATTACACAGAGATGCCCAATTGGCTTGGGAGCTGTGATATTTTGTAGTATTAGGATATCTGGGCAAATAAAGAAGTTACAAATGGTATTTTGCTAATTAAAGCATAATGAGGCCAAGTTATTTTTCTCTGAAAATAGTGTAGCATATTGGATGCTCTGCTAAACAAGTGGTCTGTGAAATCAAGCCTGTTACTAGTACTGGACTTGAAGAGGTATACATGCATTCAGTGGAGTGACTTCTGATGAAAAATCTGAAGAGAAGTGATTATGTAACTACTGATTTGGGAGCTAAAGGTGGCATCTCATTGAGTTCAATTAATCTGTTAGTGTCCTTAAATAAATAAACTTCCTCTGTGTCCATATTTGTAAAATATCATCTGTTAAATAGTATTAAACAAATTACTGTTTATATGTAAAAGGAGAGAGAAAACAGATGATTATTATTATGTTAACAGATAGCTGTAATATTTTGTTTGCCTCAGGCCTTTGGTTCTCCTTCTAAGTCAACTGGGGAAGGTAGCAGTATCAGTGATGTCAGTCTGAAGTCTGAGAAGTTCCAAAGGACCAGAGTTCCCAGGGCAGAATCTGGAGACAGTATTGGCTCTATGTCGGAAGATCGCAATCTTCCTTACAGGTAATAAACACAATCCCCCCCCCACCCCTGAATCTGTAAGTGTTCAAGTTAAAATACTAGCTATTTTCACTCTTCTAATTTTCACTCTTCTAATGCATATTGCTCGAACTACAAATTAAGCTTTGTTTTGCAAGATCTCAGCCTTTATCAAAGATTGTGTAGTCTTTTATGTTGCTTAAACATAAAAGCAGCTGATAGAATGCTTTCTTTAAAGCTATTTAGGCAAGTTGGAAGGCTTCAATGTATCATACATGCCTGTGTATGTATTAAAAAGAGCTTGGCACATCTGTGAAACATTTTGTGGGGTTTCCTTTTTTACAAGTGTCGATGCGTACAGATCCCAAAGATTTAAGGAAACCGATCGTCCTTCAATAAAGCAAATAATTGTTCGCAAAGAAGATGTGGCTTCCAGACTAGAAATGAGAAGAAATGGCCCATCTGATCAAGTCAACATCAAAAAGAAAATGCAGGTACCTAATATCCTTCTTAAAAACCTTTTTCTAATCTAATGTTTCCAAATTTAATTGCCCCTATGAATGTCCAGGACATTAAGATACTGCTTAATCTGTACGTTCTTAATACTTAGAACTGTAAAATTACGTGGTTAGGTTATTTATATTTTCATAAATATCTAATGGTAGGGATTGATGATGCATAATTTGAACAGCTAATGCTTCTCTTAAGAGGATCATGTTATAGATTAAGTTTGGAGAGAATAAGCCATTATTTTGAGAAGGAGACAGAGAATCTGTGTCTTAGCACTGCCTTTGAGTTAGGCAGAATTTCTAACTACCTATGAAAGTAGGTAATAGTCTGATCTTTACTAGTGCTTTGTTCATCTATATTGCTGAATTTCTGGTTAGTGCTGCTTCCCCTGGTGGCGGGAAGACTAGATAGGATCTGGAACATAAAACATTGGAGTCTTTCACTCCCCACCGTTCCGCTGAGATCAAAAAAAAGGTTGTGTTGCAATGTTATTTTGCCAAAGTAAGAGTAAACTGCAAGGCTTTTGTAGTTTGCTATCTAAAGGATCTGATTTTCTCTTGTAGTCTAGCCCCACAAAAATGCTCATCTAGAGACACTTCCTTGTTTGAATGCAACACTAGATCTCTCTTCTTGGTAATTATTCTTACTATTGATTTACTATAGGAACTGAACAATGAGATCAACATGCAACAGACAGTGATTTATCAAGCCAGTCAAGCTCTGAACTGCTGTTTTGATGAGGAACATGGAAAAGGGTCACAAGAAGAAGCAGAAGCAGAGAGACTTCTTCTCTTTGCAAGTAGGTTTTTATACTGAGGTTCAATTCTTTGTAATGAACATTTTGACAAGGTTCATAATTTCTTCCTCATGCATTTATTGTGTTACATTGTGTCCATTTATTAGTAGTTCTTCATCCGGAAAAAAGGACAGGATAGTATCTGTTCTGTCTCAGCTCATTTTATAGGCAAGATGACATTTTTAGTATCTTTCTTGACCCTTATATTCCTATTACACTGTAAAATTATTAATATTTAAGTTGCATTTTACATACTTATGGCAGAAGAAAAAAATCAGTACTTCTGTAGAACTGTAATTAATTTCTTTGTGCAGCTGAGAAGAGAACTGCTTTATTGGAAGAATTGAATAAACTGAAGAGTGAGGGGCCACATAATAAAAGAAATAAAGCTGCTTCTACATCCGCTGAATTTGCTCCCTCCAGGGGATCTGTTTCTATTTCAGAAATGCGTCTACCTCTAAAAGCAGACTTTGTATGTGGTACAGCTCAAAAGCCAGGTAAAACTAGCAAAAGCTTCATTTCTTTTCTCCTCTGTCCTCATTCTCCCAACATATATTTCTGGTTCATTCTCCTTGAGTTTTGTTTTTTTTTTCTCTTCTGCTTTGATGTTCTCGGAGATCTAGGGGTAATGAAAATTTAGCTATTGCATTCAGTTCATCTGCTTCTGAGTAATTTGTCAGTGTTTCAGTGAAAGCTGATGTGTGGTTAAGGTGGCAGACCTAAGGATTATAAAGAACTAAGATTATCTGCTGATTTGGCTGAAAGTTCCTGTCCCCTTTGACACACACTGGTTAGTGTAGTTCTGGCCTGAGATGCCCCAGGCAATAAAGCAGTTGCTGTGAATCCTGTGGAGACAATTTTGCTAGTAGACACAGCATAAAGAAAATAAAATTGTTTTAAGTTTATAAGCAAGTCTCAAATGTTAACTAAATGTTTTAAGTAGGGTGAAAGAGATGTGGTTAATAGCAATGCAGTACTTGGGGATTTTTTTAGATGCTTGGAGTCCTCTGGCTAACCAAACCATCTGATGTGTACTTACAGAAGCAGGAAATTATTACTATGTAATAATACTGAGATCTGGAGCAGAAAACATGGTTGCAACTCCATTAGCAAGTACTGCCAGTTCCCTGAATGGAGATGCTCTTACTTTTACTACGACATTTACTATGTAAGTCTAAAGAAACTCTTGAACCAGTTCTAACTCTGATGGTGGAGCATGCATAAAAACATTTAAAGTCTTAGTTATAAGAATATCATATTCTGCAACAAAGTATGGTGAGATTTTGTGATATCCTATTTCCTTCTTCAAAAAATAGCTGGAAGGCACTTCTCTTAAAAGAGCAACCTAGAATTATTCAACCATCCATCAGTATTTTATCTCTTGCATTTTCTGCCTTTTGTTCCTTCCTGGAACACCTGCAATGACAGATGGATTGCTGTGCCTGGGAAGTGTTTTTCTATTTTGCAGCAACTAACATTTTATATAGCTATTTGGTTTTGGTATCTGGAAAAATGGTGCTATTACAACTATAACTTCAGCTCTCACATGTCAGCTAAAAAGGCATTGTGAGTTCAAATGGCTGTTTGCTAGTAAATAAACTCTGTTTTTGATTTTGAAGACTTAAGTTCAGTTGTACTGGAATTTTCACTTAAAATTATATACTCAAAAAACCCAATCTGTGGCAGGGGAGGGTGCAATCTGAGAAATGGTAGATGCACATTATCTGCCCCTTGTTGTCCCCTCCTCTTCCCTTTTCTTTTCTGAATTCCAGAAAGTATTTTGAAATAGTAATACACTAAAATCTTCTTGCTCCTTGGACAGCTATAAGGAGCAAAAGAAGAGAAGAAGTAAAGAGTAGCTTAAAACCCAACAAAACTAACCAAAACAAACAAAAAAAAACCCCAAAACCCTGCCAAAAACCAAAACAAAAGCTTTTTTGCTTCAGTTTTTTTTTAAACTTGTTTTTTTCTTCTTCCCTTTTAGGCATGATGTGTCAAATGACTTTGAAATAAATATAGAAGTTTACAGTTGGGTATGTATCAGTTTCTGTGAAGAGGAGGTGTAAGGGAGAATGATGTGCTGTACTTTCTCAATACCTTCTTGCCTTACAGGTGCAGAGAAAAGAAGCTACAAGCACTGATAAAAGGAAAAAGACAAATAAATCTAAGGTAAATGAAACCTGAAAATCACTATGTAATGTTTCAACAGAAGGTGCACTAGGAAAACTGACTGATAGTCTTAGACAATCTGTTGCTTGCTTTTACTCCCTTCTCAGAACATCTGCCATGACAGATGGATTATGGAGACCTACAGCAATTAGTAGATTGGACCTGCAGCACTTGGTTGAGTCTGAAATGTATTGGTGGGGAAGAAGTCTTACTAGTTCTGCAAAATGCTATGCTTTGCAGACCTTTATTTATTAGGTGTGGGGCATCCAATAGTGATTTGTTGCCCTTTTTCTCCACTTCAGTTAAACTATGCCAGTCAATATGCTCTACCCTTGAGCTGGATTTGTCTTAAAGGTTTTATTGATCAACTAAAAACTTTCTCCCCAGTATTAAGGATAAGCGCTAGATGCCTACTTTTTAAAGCAAACATTGTTTTAATAAGGGTGCACATATCAAGTGCTTATACTTTTTTAAAGATATGCAAAATATGTAACCCTAATCCAGCTTTCTAGAGGTGGTTTGGGGGTGGTTTCTTTTTGTGGTGGTTTGTTTATTTTGGGTTGCTTTTGGGTGTGTGTGTATTTTTCTTTTCATTCTAATAGAGCACACAGTGAATTAATGGCTTCAGGACTGATTTCCTCCTTGACATGATATCTGTCACTTGGCAAAACCAAGAAACTTGAATGTCTTTCAGAACAGTTGGAATGAGTACTTAAGTCTGTGTCTGCAAGCAGAAATAGGAAATTTCTTTATTCTTTGATTTGGTGAAGGCTTCCACCTATTCTGTAATAAAAGTTTCAAGTCCCAGGGTTTATTTCTCTCCTGTGCAGTAGTTTAAAGGAATTTTTACTTAAACTGAATGATTTCATGATACTGTAGGTAAGTTGCTGATATGAGGTTATAGGTTTCCCAATGGCATCCTATATCTGCTTTTTAACAAGCTGCTTAGACTGGTCTTTCAACCTCAGTCAGAGTACATAAATCCAATTTGTGTTTAATATACACAATACATTTGTCTCACTTAAACTGATATTTTAATTTGAAAATAATTATGTATAACAACAGTATATTGAACATATCCTTACATTTATTGTTAACTCTTACCTTTAGTTAAGCAAATGTAACTTTGAAATCCCAATACCTAGGTAAAAAGGCCTACTAAGATTGGTTTTCTGCTTTAACATTTCTGCAGTAATTATTTCTTTGCTATGTAGCATTTCTTCCACTGAGCTATATTGTGTCCAGTCAAAACTCAAGACTTGCTCATAGTAATGAGTACCCATTCAGAATTTGAGATAAGTAGTTCACTTCAGTATTTTCACTGTCTAGTTTTCATGCAAATATGGTGGACAAATTCAGTAGCAAATGCATTTATCTTGTCATTTTTTTTGTAGGTTATTACTCCAAAGAGATTGTTAACATCTATTACCTCAGTAAGTATGAATGTAATATTGTAACAAAATCTGACTATGACCCCTTCCAAAGGGCCTGTTCTGACAAATTAAGACTGTGCCCATAACAGGTTCTTTCTGTTCATTACGTAAGGCTCTATAAATTGTCCAGTTTTCTGCCAAATTTTTCAGTCATCAAGAAACAGCTCTATTACATATGTAATGCTAAAAATACACATTTATTTGGACTTTCTTTTCAATTTTTTTTTTCTATTTGATTGGGTTTTAAAAAGTACTTCAAATCTAATTTCTTTTTACCTTGGCTTTGTCTTCAGTAGAAACTGTCAGAAGAACTTTTTCACTAAGCTTTTATTTTTCTCTCTTTCTAGAAAAGCAACCTTCTTACTCCGGGTAAGTAATGTCTAAACATCTTATGCCAGAATGAATAATCTACACTTGCTCTCAAAACTTGCTATATCAATAAATAATACTTGTAACAGATGGCAATTTGTGAGTAATAAACACTAAATTTTCCAGCCCAGAAACTGGCCCTGTGCTTATTATGTTACCATTACCTTCAATGGAAGATATATTTACAAAATCAGAACTAAAATCTGGTATCAGATACCCATGGTTTACATTTTTTTCCTGAAAGTATTAATTCAAACTAATTTAAAGATTTTTAAAGTAGAGAACTAGAGTCTGCTGTCAAAGTAATACAGAATAATTTGAAAATATGAGCAGATTCTGAAATATTGCTTGTGTGTAGTGTTTTTATATATATTTACACATAAACATATATAAAATTTTTTTATATATTTCTGACTCTTGACAGGGAAAAGCAGCACCTCTTAATGTTTTTCTAAGTATCTAAAAACATGATACACTTACCTGACTAAAATATTAAATACTTGAGCTAGCTTTGGCAGAAATTGCAGCAATAAGGAGCTCATGAATTAAATCTGGAATGTCTATCATGCTGCTGCAACTAGTAAGATTCCTGAGGTACAGTGTGTGTTTCTCATGATATAAATGCAAAGGAAAAGTGTACAAATTCTGGAAGACTGCAGTGTGTCATTTGGGAAGAGGTTAAGAGATAGAAAAGTCACATTCCTACTGCAGGGTATGTGTGCTTTGTAGTGTGCCCCAGCATGCACTCCATCCCCCTGAGACTTCAAATGCTTTGTTTTCTCCTTTGTGGGTGTTTTCAAACCTTGTTTGTGAAAGAAAAGATCTGCTGAGGAGCAATGGTGTGTAACAAGATTTTCTCTGAATGCGAGGCTGGGCTGCACTGCAAAGAGTGCTTCTCTTGGAGTACTGAGCAGGGCATGCATACAGCAGTGCAAATAACGTACTTTTTTTTAAGTCTTGCAGCATCCTTCACTTTAACTTTTCTCCACAGTGATGGCCAGTCCAGGTGGCCCAAATGCCATACGCAGTACGAATTTCATCCTTGTTGGATCCCACAAGTTATCACTGTCTTCTGTGGGAAATACCAAATTTGCACTGGACAAGGTAATGGAAATTATTGGTTGCTAATCCAAGGGTAATTACATGCTACTGGAAAAATAAGAGTCTGGGTTTATTTTTCAGGTGGAAGTAGCATCCTAGAAATGAAACGTATATAATGGTTTATAGATAGGTAATTTATATAGACATTAAAAATTTTCTGCATAATTTTACTCACATATAACTTCATGTGAAATATATGTAGTTTTGAGATAAACAGGGAGACATTAATTACTCTGCCAGGTGCTCTTTCATTTCTGTAGCTCAGTATAAGTTACGGTTGTGCAAAGATAATGAAGGGATTTGATTGCTGATTTGCTTTCACTGACAAAAAATTGATGTATGCATTTGACACTTCTATATGTGGTCTTCATATTGTTGCTTCTAGTCTTGCAGTTATCACTAAAGAAGGCATTAAGTGGATTTTAATGATAAGGGAGTATTTGAATTTTGCTGCACTTAATTGTTTTAGAAAATGCCATTTGAATATATTTAGGAGCATGAGTTTCTCCTTTCATATCCCAATTAAATTTGTGGAAGCAAATTATCTTAAGTATTTTGGAGAGTTCTTGCTGAGTTTTATGCCATTAGTTCCTGGTCTAAACAGAATGTTTATTGGCTTTTGCTATGAGAAGTTTGAAAAATACATTCTTACATTCATTGTGATCTCTAACCTTGTAATATCTAATACCTAAAACCTATTTTAATAGGTGTTTATGCCAGCAGCTATCCTAAGCTAGTTTAAATTAATTCAAATGTTACTACAGTTTATGGTAGTACTAAATCACAGCTTTAGCTACCCAAACAGTAGTAGAAGAATAATTTTCTTTTTTTGGCTAATCAAGTCTTATGGTGATGATGGTATTATTGCGATTACAGCTTCTGATGAGAGATGAGAAAACAAGAACTAGTTATGTTTGTATAAGCCTTAAAACAAAATATCTCAATAATCCCAACTCGTATTTTACAAGTTTTACTTTTTGTAGATAGAAGCAGATGCCTTTACTGAAACAGCTGGCAGAACAATGGTTAAATTGAACCGTTGTTACTGACTATGTGAATTTCAGAAGTAGCAGCTTAGGTTTGTCAGCATAAATGTTCCTCTTAACCAGAACTATATGTAGAAATCTTTGTGCGTAGCTTCCTCATTGGAAATCTCTTGTTCTTGGAGTTAATGGAATCAGCTTTTGCATTATATTCAGCAGTTTAGATTTGGATTTCATTGGTTTGCATTGTGTGACAGGAGACTGAACTAGTGAAATACAGCAAAAGCACAATGTTCAAGGAGAATTCTGGGGAAAATATCACTTGGTTAATTTTTTGCAGATGCAGTCTTACAGTTACCTGGCAAAAAAGGGAATTCTTATTCATTATTTGTTTGGGTTTTTTTTGTAATTACTACCTCAGTAAAACTTCAGTTTTGACTTGGCCTATGACTGTATCAAGAAGCTGCTTGCTTCATGTATTTCTAATATGGAACAAACTGATGCCACAGTGGTTTTTTTGAGTGTCATTCCTCTCTTTTACCTATGTACTGTTAAAATGCAGGGTATAAAGGACCAAAATATACTCATATATAACTGTCCTTTTTTCTTCTAGACCATAACTTTACACTAATTGCATTGAGCATGTTTCTTTTTTCCCTAGATAAATTTGGAAGGTGAGGAAAAAGAACTGTTGGGCTATATGTTCCAGGACAAGGTTGCTATGAACCTTTAGCTTCTAACTTAAAATAGGAAAATGCTTTCTAGCGCATGTTGCTTTTTTCTGTCTGGCCTTTTTTCCAGCTTTTTTAAAAATTCTTCTGAGAAAATGCTTACAAAGATTTACTAACTAAACACAAGATATTAGAAGCCTTTAAGACTTGCAGAATTCTACCCCTTGTCTTTCACAATAATAAGCATGCTGTTAGAACTCAGTTATTTAGGTTGCCTAGGGTTTTCCCTTAACTAGCATGTTTTTCTTGTCTTCCTAGATCATTAGAGGAGGGTGTTTCTTGCTTCAGAGCAAAACTATGTGTTTCCTAAGGAGTTCTAGTCAGGAAATTTGAGCCAGCTTCTTGATGAACTACACAGAACATAGAATCAGCTGCTGTACTGATAAGAGAACCAGAAAAATGTCTGGCAGCCTAAATGTTGGTTTAACGTGACTTGTTGCTGCTGAAGAAAATTAAAATATCTCAGGACCTAAATAATCTTGCTTCTTAGTCTAACCTTGTTCTGACAAGACATTTGGTGTTTTTTTAAGCAAAAAGTTTTGAAAATAAAGTCAAATAAATGAGGTCCTTATTTGTATACAAATGTGCACTTAAAATATTTTACTTGATGTATCTGTTTTTGGCTTTAGAAATTATATGAATTGATATCCTTAACAGAAACAATTTGTCTTTAACTTATGAAAATAGTTTTATCTAGTTAATAGTTTCCTTGAGTCTTACAGAAGAAAGTGTTTTAGATGAATTTTCATATTTTCTCTCAAAATTAAGCAAGTGATAATTTTAGTACTTATCTCCGATTTTAAATCAAAAGTCTCCTAAGAAACCAGTTTTTCAAATGCTGGCATTCTTCAGACCCGTTACAGATAATCTTGTATGACAGTAAGCTCTGTTCCTGTGGCAAATACCTGAGTAACCACACCAGAATGCAAGATAGCCTAGTCATGGGCTTTGGTTTTCTTTCCATCTAGATGGGTATTTGTCAAACTGCTTTCTTTCCATATCCTTTAACACTTTGAAAGAGATATATTGTTAACTAGAACTCAATATTTTCTCATTATGTGTACAAGAGGGTGTTTTGGGACCTGCTTTAGTAGTTAGTAATGGTGTTGTAGGCTCTGCAAAACTGTGTTGTGTTTGTTACACAACCTCTTTGCTTTGTCTGTCACACAGTTCCTCACTGGTAAACTTCATAAACTGGATTCTTCTCTTCCAACGTAAATCTTAAAGGAGATGCAAAACACATAAACTTGAAGTGGAGAATGCCCAAATATTCTTGAGGTCCTCATTCAGAAATGGGTTTTACTGTGCTTTATTAGGGTTATATGCTATTATTCCTTGGTGTAGCATGTAGGGTTATAGTTGTCTTTGTGGATAAGTTGCATTAGTCCTGGATTTTTAATTTTTGTTACATGTCTCACTATTTTTTGCTTCTCAAGTGGTCATGGAGACTCCTACCTAATGCTTAGAATTTTTCTGTGCTATACTGTTCCTGTTGAGTACAGGAGCAAGCCATGGATGCTGTGTTAGTTGAGTAGATATGACATGAAAATGATTTGATCACCTTCTTGTGCTTGTATGTATTACATGTGGAAGGAAGCTGCAGGATGTCTGCAATTCAAAGGTGATCAATTTCTAACCACAACAACTATTTTTGTGTTCTGAAGGACTCACTGATGCCCACAGATCAGTACTTTTAACTACTGAGGGTTACTCCCCTTCATCTTAACTACTAGCAAAATTTAGTTCCATTTGAATGGTGTTGATTCCATAGGTCTGAAAGCTTTTTGTTACTGTGTACACATGCCTGTGCCTATTCCCTGGCAAACAGTTCTTTATTTGTATTTGACTGGCAGCATTGACCTTCCTGTTTTTTCTAGTAATACAACAGATGAGTCTTTCTGATTTTTTTGTCAATATCTTTTCAAGATTCTTAGCAATATTACTTCTTCAGATTAGCAAAAAAATATGGTAGAATGCCGTGCAGGACATCATTTGCTTGTTGAATTAGCAGTTTGCCTCAATTTCCTTGTGAGGAGGATAAAAAAGAAGGGATAAGATTTCATGGGAGTAGTGAAGGACATGAGGCATTATGTGTGGAGGGATTGGGGAATGCTCAAAGGCAGACCTTTGCTGCACACTCTTCCTCAAAAATCTTGACTATCAAATGACTGTTTAACTGACCTCTGGTACAGTAATGAAGCTACGATTTTTTTTCCAGTGGCAAAAATAGGACTGGGAACATTTTCAGTTAGAAATTACTTAATGCGTGTCTTTAACATCTTAGTGTCAGTTGAGAACTCTCTTCATTAGTTTTCCCCTTTCTAGGTTTTCTTTTATACAAAGATTTATGAGTAGGCACTACTATATCAGTATCTGCCAAAAATGCTTATGGTATCCAAGTACCATTCCTGTTTAAGATCACTTCGGTATTTTCCAAACAACTTGGTGTCAAACTGAGGCAAAAGCTTGAAAGATGTGGACTGGTGCCTTCTGTTGTTTCTAACCATGCTTGAAGTGCCTGTTTTCATAGCTAGAGTGCATGTTTATATTTATATATATATCTCCTGATGAGCAAACTAATAAATAATTATTGGAAAGCTTCTAAATGAACTTGAAACCAAAAGTGATTATTACTGTCTTGCTTGAGTCTGACTGCTTCTTTCTGGCTGAAGATCCTAAGAACAAGATGGTGCTAACATCTTGGTGCAGGTGGCTTGCTTGAACTGGTAAGACTTAGTTGAGAGGTGTCAAAATTAAATAACTGTTTTACATTTTGCAGGTTCCCTTTTTGTCTCCCTTGGAAGG
Source organism: Chloebia gouldiae (assembly GCA_003676055.1). Lineage (NCBI taxonomy): Eukaryota > Metazoa > Chordata > Aves > Passeriformes > Passeridae > Chloebia > Chloebia gouldiae. The sequence goes on from QUSF01000003.1 coordinate 45,066,653, forward strand.
TCATATATATCTGAAGTTGAAATGCCAAGTGGACTCTTCAGTGGAGGAGAAAGGGTTCTTGGTAAGGTATTTACTGTATTCACTTCAAACTCCTGCCTTGGAAATTACAGGTCCTATTAAATATAGTAAATTTTTTGTCACACCTGCGTTTGAATCTTAAAACTGGCTTGATTTTTTTTTATCTGAACCAGACCTCAAGTGGTTTTTAGTTTCTCTTTTAAACATGTCTAAGTTTCTGTATCTCTCTTCTAAACACCTGATTATTTGTTATTTTGAATTCAGTTAACCTTTTCTTGCTGAAATCTGTGATGGTAGATGAGATTTTCATTTCAATGGCAGAAAATTTTACAAGACTCTTTTTGTGTGTGTCTAATAAAAACAAAATATTGGGTCTTTTTCCACTGTGTTTACAGCTTCTCTGAATGACAAAGAAACAACAGTAATTTTTTTTTGAGAAATCTTGTACCATTCTCTGTAAAACTGGACCTAGAAAATGCAGCTGATACTTGGGCCTAGGAGCTGGAACTGTTGAAATGTCCACAAGATGGCAGTAAATGTGCTATGAAAATGAAACATTAACATTTGCTGTTATTTTGGCGTTTCCAGAAATCATGATTTCTTTAGACTCTTTTCAAACACTGCTTTCTGTCTCCTTTCTCTTTACTTAATTGAAGTCGAACAATCCCCTTACTAATTGAAGTTGAACAGATTTCATTAGATGCAAACATTTCACATGGTTATGGTATTTGCTGTCCCATGTTTCTGTGTACTAATTTGAGAAAATCCATATTTGCTTCTACTATACAATATGTAAAACCTGGAGAATGATGTACATACATGCTGGATTTGTTCAGAGTGCAGGTTTGGAAACTCCCTGCACCATTGAAAATTATCATCTGAGTTGTGAGGAGTGAGAATCCCAATACACACCTTAACTGGGAAAAAAGTTCTGTGTAAGTTCAAGAGGCATCAGGAATAGAAGTCAGATACTAAACTCTCCATTCCAGTTCTAAAGAAATGGGGCTTGAAATTGATGAAATCCAGCATCCAATAAAAGAACTGCCAACATAAACATTTAAAAATCAATTTCTAATTTCCTTTGAACTGACTAAACTTTCTTGAGTCTGGCCTCTTGAATAGCTGCATGTTTTTTCATCCTGATTTGTAAGTCAAAAATTACTCAAATAACTAATAATAGTAAATTGACTTTTGAACACGTTTTGTGAACCATTCATACTGTATATACTATAAATAACTGTTCTTTACTGTTAAAATAATGGGAATGTTTAGCACCATCAACATGAAAAATCTCATCATTTTAAACAGCAATGGTAGGTGCATTTTAGCAAAAGGCTGCAAACGTGAGAATGATAGTGTGAGCTAATTTTCTATGCTATCTGGAAAATAAATACACTGTCTGAGTAGAAGCCTCTCTCAGTATAATTTTTTTTCCTTCTCTTTCATTTAGTCCTATGAGGGATTGCAGAACCAGTCTGGTAGAAAAATAGTCAAATACAGACCAAGCTCAAGGTACAAAGTTACCCCATTTAAGTTTTTGTTTTTAAGACTATGTTTGAAGATGTCAGTGGATTTGGAGCGTGGCATAGGCGCTGGTGTGTGCTGTCTGGAAATTGTATCTCCTATTGGACATACCCAGATGATGAGAAACGAAAGGTAATGCTGTATTGTAAAGCTTAAGTCTAAAGTTCTGTACTACTCTATACAAATAGTTGTTCATTTTTAAGGACAGTAATATTTAGGCTTTAGAGTGGTAAAGCATGGGATTCAACTTCCTAAAGCTTCCTTAGAGAATGGAGGGGACTTGTGTGCATAAAGCTGACCTAAACTGTGGCAAACTGACTTCCCTATGTGGTAGGAAAGGGGGAAAAGTGATGGAAGATCCATATTTAATTTCCCCTTTAGTCTTAAGGCCTTCCTCTGTGCTCATCAAATCGCTAATTATTTAATTGAAATTTATTGGACTTGTACAGCTTAATAAGCAGAATGTATTTAGTTGCCTTAAGTTTTAGATAAAATGATGACTAACACTTAATATGGCAAAAAATTAGGGTAAGCAATCCTTGTATATTGCAGAAGCACAGCTGTAATTATGGACTATCTTATTTGAAATCCTTGTCTTCTTGCAGCTCCAAATTGTAGTTGGAACTCGTGCTTCTTCAATGGTTCTCACAGAAAACTAAATTTCTTGTTGGGCTAATGAGACAAATCAGAGGTTCATCTGTCACTGAGGTGAACCTTCTTGTCTCCTTATAATGTGTTCCTGCAGTGTACTAAAATGTTTCCAGGTTCTTTTAAAGACTGCTTTCAAGAGGGTTTTTCTTGATTCACTGAAGTTATTTACCATTAAACACATTCTTGTTTAGTGGCAGAACATTTTCTTTCCCAAACTCTGTGGCAAACTCTGGTCCTTTTGGGACTTCTATGCCAATCCAGATGCCTGAGTTTAGTTTCTTCCCTGCCAGCAGAGGAACACCATATGCTGATAGTTGACATTGCCAAAATATATCAATGTACTTTCTTCCCTTGCCAGGAGAGAGGGAAAAATCTCTGCCTACTCTAAGACAAGATAGTAAAAAAAAAGAAAAAATTAAGCAAGAAGAAGGTTCCTATTTTGCTTTTGTCTGCAAGCAAGAAGCTTTGGTTTGTTCTGCAGGTTCTGTTCTGGAAAATCTTCTAGACTTGTTTCACTGTTTTTCAGAGAGAGTCAGCTGTATTTTGGTGATCTACAAAAATATTAAATTTACTAAATGCATCCCCTCACCCCTGCTATATCTGTTCCATCATGAAGATATAAGATGTCATCCAGAAATATCAGTATTAGTCTGTGGTTAAATCTTGGGATGCTTTTTTAAATAAATTTCTTACAGCTGCACATATATCACCTTTTTGTATGGAGAAACTCACTGAGGGAAGGTGTGTTCACTTAATATCATCGAAGTTGTCAAAGCATATGTTGCTCAGAATTACTCTTGATTGCAGTGTTCTTGACTGATGAACTGATTTCCCTTTCAGCATCCTTTGGGCCGGATAAACTTGGCTAACTGCACTAATCATCAGATTGAACCTGCTAACAGGGAGTTCTGTGCCCGTCCCAACACTTTTGAACTAATAACTGTTCGACCTCAGAGAGAAGATGACCGAGAGACCCTTGTCAGCCAATGCAGAGACACACTCTGTGTTACAAAGTTAGTGCATAAAATCATGGGGGTTGTGGGAGGGTGTTTTACCTCATGTAATAGTTGTAGTAATGTAGGAGCTTTACAGCTTTGTCATAATGATGCAAAGGTCATTTAAATACTGAAATTTTGGGTGGCACTTAAACTGTTTTGTTCACTTTTAGTCCTAACTGCTCTCTAGAAGTGGGAATGTGAGGCAGCTTGGTAGCAGGATTGTGGAATGTTTGACTTAATTTTTAACCCTACTATTTCTTCTGGGCTTTTTTGGTTGATCGGCTTGGCATCTGTCACAATAAATAACTGGAGGTGGAGAATAATCCAAAGGGTTCCTTGCCTTCTAGGAACTGGATGTCTGCTGATACTAAAGAAGAGCGAAACCTTTGGATGCAAAAGCTCAACCAAGTCCTCATTGACCTTCGCATGTGGCAGCCTGATGCCTGCTACAAACCTGCTGGAAAGCTTTAAACTCAGGAAGGAAACTACACAGGAAAAGAATTTAAATGAAAATGTGGGAAGTCCTTTGGGTCACTTATGCTTTAAGTTTGAGAGAGTATTTAACATTATACAGGACTATGTTATGCAGTATTTTTATTTCACTTAAAAATTTTAAAACCTTCTTACTTCCTAATTTTGAGTATGGTAGGAAGCAGTTAGCTATTTCTAAATGTACGAAATATTTATATAACTACTTTTTTTGGAAGTCTTTTAGCTAGGTGCATTCTCTTTTTTAAACAACTAAATTATTGCAGGAAATCACACTTCAGGGCAGGAAGGGGGGGCACTAGCTAGTGAAGGACAACCCTTCTAAATAACTCAGCTCCCTGAAAGAAACAATAGTTCAAAATACTCTTAACAAGAATGCTGCTGAAGCACAAGGTTTAGTGTTGTAACCTTTGTTGGGGTTCTTTTGTAATAATCAGGCATAAAAGTAACAAGTCAGTTTTATTCTACAACATGCAGTATAGATAATTCTGCTTGTCCAGCATCCTTGTGGTCAGAACAAGACATGCACAACATATTCATACTACTTTTGCAATTTCTTATACAAACTAGTGTGGATTAGTGCATGGCATGTACACTATGTGATTTACAGATGGGGAATTAAGTATGCAGGATATTGCACTTTGACAGAAATGGAAGGTCTTGAATATTTTTGTTAGGACTGCTATATAAAAAATAATCAGAAAAATTTAGGTTTATGGTTGTATACATCAGTTTTTCCTGGGACTTGTGGTTTTTACAAGCTAGAATTCTCCATTTGAGAACCAGGAATAGATTAATAGATAGTAAAAGTACCCTTTTTTGTTTTGCTTAATAATTAGACTTTACAAAGCTGCTGTGTATCAACTCATACTCCTTTGGCTGAAAGAATGGGTCTTCCTTCTCTTGATAGACATGTCCACAAATACATATAAAAGCAGTACTTCAGACCCATCATGAAAATGGCAACATTTCTCAGTTAAAACTTGCAGTTTTCACAGCTTTTCACTAAGCTTATTGAAATACCGGCTCATTACTTCACTAGGAATGCAGTAGTGGAAAACTTGCTATTGCTATTGCAGTTATCTATTCACAGTTGAAACACTAAATTCTGTTACCTTATACTGTTTTCATCCTGCCCCTTTTGTACGTGCTTTTAAATCTCATTTTCTTTTCTGATGTCTTTAAATATTTCCAAACTATGTATTGAGATTTATTTTATTCCTTTAAAATAAAAAGTAAGACCCTTCCTGCTTTTTTCATAATGTCATCTATGCAATTTGAGATACTCATTTGTAGGCTGAAGAAAAGCTGATCTCCACACAGTGCTTGAGAAAGGATTCTATTCCGTACGTGTATCCCAGAATTCCACTAGATAATGCGATGCCTTGGACATAGCCAGCTGAATTTTGTAGCGGGAGGCCAGATTGTCCATGTGCAGCAGCTCATCAAATATCAAGAAGAGAGACGGGTGGTTTTTTTTGTGACAGAGACATGGCAACAGAATAACACAACATGGACAGTGCAAAAGCAAATTTCAGCAGGGCATATGTGGTAGGCTGTCTTCTTAAACTCCCGAGTGTTAAAAAACATTAATTTTTGAATTATGAATTAAGTCCACAGAAAGGTGTTAAGAACAGAACTGGATGACATTCAAGGGAACATTTTTATTTAGGCTAATTGTGCTATTATCCCTTGTGAAAAACAATCTCTGTTCATTGCCCAAGAAGTTGTTCTCCTCATAAAGGAAAAGGCGTAAGTGCAACAGGTGGTGTTAAGTTAGAAAAGCTGACCTGTGTAGCGATTGCTGGGTACATGGAGTTGTGAGCACATGGGCTCCTGCAGCCAGCAGAAACATGGGATGCAAGCTTAGCAGGAAACCTGCACTTACGGCTTTCCTGGCTGTCACTGCTGGATGCTGCCTCCTCCCCTCCCATGTTCCTCTACTCTTTTAAGGCTTTGTGGTGAAAGTTTGTGACAATGGTTACTTAGTTTTTCTATGTTTGGAGCAGATTCTTTGTGAAGAAGCCAGACTGAATTCAAGTAGGTTCAGATGTTCTATACCTCAAAATGAGTTCCTACTGTCTGATTTCAAGCAAGAGAACCTTCCCATGTGCAGTGTGCTGGACCCAGCCAGTGCATAATCCCTCCTGTATTTATTCACATGTTCTTGACTCTCCCCAAAAAAGACCTCGACAGACCATTTCTTCTGGAACTATATACTGCTAATAAACTTTGAATTGCATGGGATTATAAGCTTTCCAAGAGAAACCTTGTTTTCTCATTTCTCTTCCCATGCATTTTTTGCCTTCAACCCATCTAAGCACCAGAAGACAGTTAACCTAATGGAATAGACTAGAATTCATAGTTTGTAATTGCTTTTAGCATAAGTAAGCTTTTTCAGCAGGGGTTTTTAAATATAGGACATGTATTTTTAGAGTGGTATGGGTAAGTGGTTGATGTTTGGGGGGGTGCAAATCTTCAGCTGTTTTCTTGCATTTGAAATAATTGAGACATAGTGGTGGTAAAAGCTGATGGGTTAATAGTTCCAAAATTCATCTTCCTTAGGTAATGCATTAGTTACATATCAGGTTTCTGCATGCAGCTGGGTTTGGAGGTGCAGAGCTCACCTTTTGGCACAAGGGCATGCACTTTGGGTAGCGTGCCTTCAGTTAGGGTCATGCCTATTCCTTGGTGTCCCTCAGAGACCCTGTATCCAGCATGGAGCAGTTGTACTGGTCAAACCTTTGAGAGGGCTTTGCTTTGGGATTTGGCTATGGATTTTTCAGGTTGTCTTTGAAAAGATGTTCTAATTTTATAAGAAATCTTTTCCCTTTGTTCAGAAATTCAATAAGTTCACAAGTAAGAAAGTCTGTAAGAGAAAAATGCTTCCTCTGGGAAATGTAGCTTATTTTAGTTGAGGAAATTTCAGTTTTACTACTTAGTAAAACTCCTAATTGGTATTATTAAATCCCAACCTCAAATGAAATACAATAATTTGCAAAGAAATTGCCTTGAAAATTAGGCTTCCAAACATGACTCCCTTCCCCCTTTTAATTGCTACACTTCTGTGTGTTGATGTAGAGAAAATCTGATATTCTGTAATTATTGCCTGTGCTGTACTTGGGCTGTAGTAAAAACGTGTGGATGTTCTTGTTTCTGTCCTTGTGCTATATTTAATGAAAGATAAGAGTCCTGAATAAGTAATACAAAAATAGGAGGTGCTTTACTTGACCAGGGTACATGGACTGTTATGTTGTTTGAAGAGAATTTCTACAGGAAGCAAGGGCATTTCCTTCTAATGCTAAACAGTCTTCCTCAGGTGTGTCTCTGGAGCTGAAACTATTCCTTGGGAGACTGGATCTTTTGGTAACATCTAAATGCCTTTAATGAATTGGGGCCTTATTAACAAGTATCATTCAATTAAGGAATGTATTCCCTTCTGGTTTCCTAAAGTAGGCGACTTGAATATTTACTTAAGTGTTAGCAGTCATCCCAAAGGAATTTCTATCTTAATTTCTATCTTAATACCTTAATAAAAGACCCAGCACTCACTGTACCCTATAAAAATTATCAGGATCTAGGAAAGCAATAATACATGCTTCAGTCAAAATAGTATTGGCCAAGTCATCCCCTGCCTGTTCAGAATGCTGAGTGGGTGCATGTCCTACAGCCAGGCCCTATCCTTGGGTTTGGACCACAGCCCAAGAGCTGCTTCATATGACACAACCTTGTGCAAGGGCTGTGCTCAGGACAAGGAGAAGAGCAACTCTGCCTGAGCTTTGGGCTGTTGGGGGTGGGTTTTAGTTATGTCATGTTAATGCCTGCTATTTACTGATCTTTTCCACCCATAATTAATGCTGTGTTATGCTCCCTGATCCCTCCATCCTCAGTAAGGTTGCAAGTTGGATAGAGCTGTCTCACATTTTTAAATATCTTTATTTTGCTAAGAGCATTGGATAAGCTGGTTGAAAAAACACAGTAATTCTCCAACTTCAAATCTGCCTTTTAAGTAAGGGCTGCCTAATATTTTCAGTGATTCCCTTGGCCATGCCTGTAAAAGACACAGGACTGGGCATATTATTTTTCTCAGGAAGGAAAAAAAAAAGAATAGGTACATTACAGGTTGAAAAAGGAACCTGATTTTTAAATACATAAATGTCAACTTAATATTTTATTAATGGAGGAAAAGAACCTGTGCTCAGTCTGTGCTGATGCTGCCAGGCACATCAAAATTGTAGTGCCTTGTTATTCCTGGCACACTTTAATAAGCAAATAGCAGCTAAATAATGTATTGACAGTCAAGGCAATTACATACACACAATTTATAGCAACATAATGAATTTGGGGTCTCCCCCTCTCCTTTTGGGATCAGATTAGCTGTTGAAACACTACAAATAGAAAATGCAGAAATGTTGTTTAGAAGGAAAAGAAATTAGGTAGGGGTTAGAAGTTTGTTGTATATGGAAAAAAGAAATATGGATTTTCAGACTGGTATAATAAATGGTCAAGCTGGCAGCTATCCTTTGATTTTTATTTTTGTAGTTCAACAGAAAAAGCATAGCCTACTTGTGCAGGTGAGATACAAACTGAAAAGAATGCTCTTTTATTATGTCCACTGCTACTGGCTCTGATAACTTCCTCTCCCTGCTTTTTTGTGTGTGTCTTTAATCATCTTGACTCGTGGAAGCGCCACCATAAATCACGTGAGGGTTCCAGCAGTTGGGAAATCAGTGTCCACCTTGATCTTTGAATATGGCTTCAATCTGATCGTTGAATGGATTCTCCTTGCCAAGCACTTGAGGCCACTCATGTAGTGCCTTCTGCCAGGTAATGCCTGTTCCAAGGGCTGCAGCAATCTGCAAACCACAAATGCTATCAATTCCTTGTGCCTCTATAATGCCAGACTTTAGAAGACCCCCACCATAAGGCAGACTGCCCAGTATAATCATGTGATGGACTGTAACCTCTAACCAAAGGAAATAACCCATGCCAGCTGCTTGAGCAGGGCTAAATCCTTCTGAACAGTAAAAATAGGGTGAGTGCCACATATCTGCAATTCCTTGACCTGTCATTTGTCTAATAATGATAGTCTGTCTCCAACCATTTCTAGATGCCTATGGTGTCTAGTCCATAAACTGTTATTTAAAAGCGCTGAAGTCTGATTTTTTTTTTTTTTCTCCAGTGAAATATTTTGAAAGTATGTCAAAAGCACTGCCCAGGTGTAGTGCATAAAACTCTTGCAAGTCCAAAGGAATTCATGCTCCCAAATGCCTTTGGTACATCTAATAAATGTTCTCTGTGCTCTCCTGGGAGGAAACCACAGGCGTTGAGGAAAAAGAGGCCCAATTATTTCTAGTTTCATAACTAACTGTGTCTGATGCTCTAAGTTTGCACCTGCTTCTGGGTTGTCTGTAGAGTTTTTTTCCCCATGAGACCCGCAGAAATGATAGAATACCTTTTTTCCTCAATATCAGTCTCCCTCCAGCTTTCACAGAGGTTTTTGCCCTAGAAGTTATGTGCCAAAAAAGAATGTTATCTGCTGTATTTCCAGGGTGAAAAACATCAGTGGTTGCAGAAAGGGGCAGAGAGAAAAGCCTGAGTCTTGCTTGTCCAAGTTTTTATACCCTTTTAAGGCATTTTTATTATATTCCTGACCTGCAGTAATATTTGGCCTATATGGGAACTTTATTTTCAACACAAACTTTTCAACACACCGATTTTGATGCAATTATGAGGCTTAAATAACAAAGCCCTTTTTTTTTAAGGGCCAAGGTGGGTTTATGAAATCAAACTATTTGAGTACTATTGTTTTGGAGTTTGGGAAGATACTGGAGCCTGTGGGGAAATTTTATGTGCTACTTTTTAAATCCTGTGCTTTAAAAGAAGCTCTAATGATGGGATGGAAGACAAAAATTTTTCTTTTATTTAAGGGCTCATGTATAAACATTTGTGGGGTGGAGGCTCTTAGACTCTGGTCACTCAGTCTTGTTAAGCTAATGAAGGAATTGGGTCAGGGAAGAGGGATAGTGGTGATTTGTTCATTAGAGGGTTTTCTCCTGGTTGCAGTTTCTGTTGTGACCAAATATTATTCCAGGACACCCTATGGCAGCCAGGGGGCTGACACCAGTCACTGTCAGAGTGGTCCATTCTGGCATGGTACTTTCCAAACCTTCAGAAACCTCCCTAAGCCTTCCATGTGTGGGTTTTTTTTAGTGGGAAAGGTGGGGTTGGTTAATTGGTTGGGTGGATGGGTAGTTTAAAAAACCCAGCTGTCTTTGCATGGTACACCCTTTGCAAAGGTACCACTGAAGGTATGCTCTACAGTGGTCAGAGTAATCCTGACTCTAATTAAAGGTACATGTGCTTACACTGCCCTAAATTAGGTGCTGCACACACATAATTTCTTGACGTCCCAATGATTTCAATAATTAATGCTGGATGAGTAGTTTAGCACAGAGAAGGGTTTGTGACTCTGGAAATTGTTTTCTTGCAGATCTTTTTTAAATTTCAGAGTTCTTGTATTTTGAGATGTGGTATAATTTTTATAAGATTTGCAATTTTTTTTTTTTGTTGTTGTGAAGATGACAACTCCTAAACAAGTTTTTAAAAGGAAGTATTACATATTCCTCACAGAGCCCTGGGTGACTGCAACTGGGAGGCAGCTGTGGTTTTTCAGCAGCTTCTGGCTGTTTTCCCCTTCTGCATCAAACAGGTGATAGGCATGTTTCTCAGCCAAGTGTAAATACCCAACTTATCTGATGCATGTCACTTCAGCTTTTCCTCTTTATTTCTGGCTGGAACATGCTTTGCTATGACTTAAAGAAAAAGGGAGAAACTAATCACACTAAGCTGTGCTTTCCTGCCTGTACATAAATGTTGAGAATCTTCCAAGCATCTCTAGTTCCAGTTTGTGATTCTCAGGGCTTTTGCATTCTCCCTGGAAACATCATAAAAGCAAGAAATGAAGCTGTTTATCCAGGATCCTGTTGAAAAGCATGGCCCTGTCAACCAAAGAAAGCAATTGACTGTTCTAGAGGGAAGTGGTGTCCTTGAAGCCATCTGGCATTCACAAAGATTTGCAGTGAAATTTTGTAGTAAGGAGGAGATGCTGAAGAAAATCCCTGAGCTCCCTCTATAGTCACTGGGAAGAGAAAATCCGACTTTCCCAAGGACAACTAAGCTGGACTTTGGGGAATGGTATGTCAAAAAACAGCTCTAGAGGGAACTTGGGAGGACTGAGTGAATCCCTTTGCTATTAGGTTAAAAGTAAATAGTGTGAATTTCCTCCACCTCCATGCTGAGCTGCATGTTTTGGAAAAAACTTTATGGAGGCAAATTTTAGCTTTGACACTTTAATGAAATGCAGTTATGCCAATTATGAGTGTTTTGTTTGCTCCATCCTGTTTTGCAACTTAAATCATGCAGGAAAACCCTTTTCCCACAAGAAATTTACAGGAAGAGAATGTGGTTCTGGGCCCAGCTCAACATGAGCTGGAGTGGGGACCATGGGGGCTATTTTTTCCAGCCTAACCTAACCCTTATCCAATGCATGAAAAACCACACTAACTTTGATGGCACAGGGCAAGTATGGCCTTTTTCCTTATTTGCTTTTCCTTCTCCTTGCAAGGTATGCAAGCTTTAGTTTTAAAGGTTCAATTCCCTCCCATATCCCTCCAGAATGTTTGGAGGATCTCTGGACTCCTGGATATATGTTCTGACACCTGCTTCTGCCATCCTGCCACATTCTGCCCATTGCTGTAGTGCTGTAACTTAGTGATTAGGGATCACCTAATGATCACACTTGCCAGGTCAACCTTGGGTTGAAAGGGGAACAGAGAGTGGTTCCTTCATCCCAAACATCAAAATTTCTTTGCATTGAAAGCAAGAGCTAAGATGTTTTCTTTGGAGTGCTTCTTAACCCAAAAATTGGGAAATATTTGTCAGGTCCTTTGAGAGCTACAGAGAGAAAATTCAGCAGAGATGTGCTGGCTAGGTATCTTATCTGTTGTATTTATCCATCTGCCTGTGAGGTGTGGGGAATAGCTGCAGGGATGGAAGCAAGAGGCTCTGTTCACTTGGAAAGCTGCATGGAATCAATCCTCTCCCACTAGGCACCTCTGTATGCTACAAAAACCATACCTGGCCAGAGGCAGTTGTGTCAGGGGAAAGTAAAACTTTAAATAAAACTTGTATGAGGAGTGAATGAATTGTTTATAATTTTCCTTAAGAATACTCTAAAATAACAGTCTCTGCTCACACTTCCCCTTCTATTTATGAAGAGAGTTACTCTTTTGGGGCAGAGTGCTACGTCTCAGTCCAAATAGTGGTATGTTGATAACATTCTCTAACAGGAAAAGAAAAATGGATTTACAATGGTGGATGTTTGGATAAGGCTAATTAATAAAACCTAGGAAGAAAATAACTCACTTGAAGTGAGGCATATCTACAGATGACACCTTGACTGTAAGGGAAAATGTACCTATAAAAGCATTAACGTCATCCTAACAGCAGGAGGGAGAGATCATAACCACTGCAGGATGCCAGGTCCAGAGGGAGTGAAATATGGCAGTGCTTGACTGCATCTTGTAGCTCAGCACTCTGGGGGCTGCAAGCAGGTTTGCAGCTGCCCTTCAATGTCCTTTTGTAATTTTCTTGTGGCATAAGAAGGATCCTGTTAAATAGTTGCTGCCTTCAACTCTGCTACCTTGCAGCTGCTGGTGGGATACAGGATGTGGGCAGGAGGCTGGGTGAAAAGCTGTGACGTGACAAGCCTGGCTGCCACTGTGGCCTGGTGCTGGGGGTTATAAGAAACTCAGGCCAGCCTTAGGCCAGGGAGAGACAAGAAAATAATACAAAAGTTTCCATTGCACTCCTGACTTCATACTGCAGTTTCCCCATATGGCAGGGTTGGGAATGGGGTTTGTTTCATCACTGTTTTCACTCTAATTTCATTTGCCAGGTTTTCTCTAATTGCTTCCTTGCAACAGGCCTGCAGCAAAAAAATCAAGGCACACTTTCTCCACATCCCCAGGCTGTGAGTTCATACTTTCATGCAGCTGTCTCCTGGTACTTGTAAAGTAGACAGGAATGAATTTCTGCTATGTAGGAGTCCCTCTTTGAACAGGAGGATTTTGTAGTTTGGTAATGCTAACCAAGGCACTATATAGCCCTGAGTGATTAACATGGGTGTAAAAGATAGCACCTAAAGCATCTATTTTGCCTTTGTACTTCCCCCTGCAGGTCTCCCCTAGCTTAATTGACAGAACAGTCAATGGAGAAGGTGCTGAAATGCTGGACTCCATCAGTGCTTGCAACTCATTCCCGTGGAAGTGCTTCTCCACTGACTGCTCTTTCCCAGTGTGGAAAGCAGCATCACATTGGGTCACCTGGAGATGGGGTTGTTGGAGTCAACACATGCAGGACATTATTCTACAACATAAAACTGGCCCATAAAATTCCATGATTCTGAGCAGGAGGAGCTAGCAAGTGGCTGGGCAGTGTGGTGGGGTTTGCTTGTAAAGGAGACTGACTGCTGCTTTGCTCTGCACCTGTGTTTGAGACCTTCAGGTAGTGTATAGAAAACCAACTGGCTTTGTTTGCAGCTGACTGCAGAACGTGATTTCTCTATGTGCTTTTGTCAGAAAAAAATAATTTGAAGTGAGCATGGTGGGAACCAGGCAACCTCACGCTAGATCATCAAACACAAGCAAGGACTTACAGTGAAGCAGCTGCTTCTCCTTCCCTTTTGTTTATTTCTGTAATAAACAAACTGTAAACCTTCTCCTTCCACCTAACCTAGGAGGCCAAGCAAGCAAGTGAAAAAGTAATAAGATGTAGCTGCTGAGCAGAAGCAATTTAAATTTATAACTTCAAAAAGAATCTTTGTTCCAGACTGTGACAGGCAAACCTTCAGCCTCAGAGGCTGCAGGGCAGCAGCAGGGCTGGAGGGGTCCTGTCTGGTTTCTGCAGTGCCGCCTTAACTATCCTGATCCTGCAAAACTCCCATGGGTGTTTGGGCAGGCAGCTGGCAGCTTAAGTGGCAAGGATCAGTTTTTGTGCATTAAGACCTGTTTGGCCACCATACTGGTTAGTGAGGGAAAGAGGCAGAAGACCTAGCAGGAGTCAGAGTGGAGTGCAGCCATCAGAAATAGCAGATACCAGCTCAGGGGCTGCAGCTGTCATTTAGATTGGCCAAAAAAGGCACCCTGGCTTCTATCAGCAGTAGTGTGGCCAGCAGGACCAGGGCAGTGATTGTCCTCCTGTGTTCAGCACTTCTGAGGCTGTGCCTCAAATCCAGTGGTCAGTTTTGGGCCCCTCTCAACAAGAAAGACATTGATGTGCTGGAGCTTGTCCAGAGAAGAGCAACAGACCCTGGGAAGGGTTTGGAGTACAAGACTTATTAAGGAGCAGCTCAATAAGGGAACAGAAGTTTTTTAGCCTGGAGAAAAGGAGGCTGAGGGGAGATCTTAGTGCTCACTACACCCTAAAACGATGTGATGAGGTGGGGGCTGGTTTCTTCTCCCATGAAACAATTAACAGGACATAAGGAAATGGCCTGAAACTGCACAGGAGAAGGATTAGATTGGATATTAGGAAAAATTATTTCAGGGAAAGGTTGCCAGGCATTGGAACAGGCTGCCAAAGGAAGTGGGTGCACTACTATCCGTGGAGGTATTTAACACCTGCTGCTTTGGTACACGGTTTACTGGTGGACCTGGCAGTGTTAGGTTAATGGTTGCCCTCCATGATCTTAAGAGTCTTTCTAACCTAAATGATTCTATGACTTTCTCTCCTTTAAAATAGACAGGTTCCCCAAATCTGCATCCCTGTGACATGCCAGGTAGATGCCTGGGACAGCAACAGGCACCAGAATCCCACATGCTCCCACATCCCACCTGCTCCCACCCATCTCCTGGGGCTGGGTTTTTACCTGGCTGGGGTGGAAGCCATCGACTGGTTCGATCAGCTGCCAGGGCTCACCTCCCATCTTGCGCCACTCCTCGGCCGCTGCAAAGGGCACAAGCAGAGGGGTTTATCACCCACCCAGAGAGGAACCCCCTCCTCCTCAAAGCATCGCTGGTATTTTTAGGCACACGACAGCTCTGTGTGAAGATTATGATAATTCACATGGAATTGTCAGAGCCTATAGTATGTACAATCCCCTCTCCTTGGGGCAGTATTTAAGCCTTTATTGTTATTTTTTTCCTTTGCGATATTTATGCAAGGAAGTGCTTTGAACATAAATGATTGTAAAACAATTCACTTTCCCTCCCAACTAAGATGGATGCTGTAGCAAGTAAAGCTGTAAATTATTTAATACTGATTTAATATTTTGCATTTCCCATGTTAGTTGCATCTTCAGCAGTGCAAAAAAAAAACCAGATAAATAAAACAGCACTTTTTAGAGAAAGAGATGGTAAGAGAATATTCATATGGGCTGAAGTCTGCATGAACAGACTGTCATTTTTGGTTACATATCTTCCAAGTGGTCTTTTTTCCAACTCCAACAAAATAACCTTTTGAATTACATAAGCGTGACATTCAATGCAAATGATGCTGTGCTGTAAGCCCTGGAGCCATTAGAGAAGTAAAAAGCTTTCTCTTTTCAAAAGGGCTGCGGAGTGATCAAACATGGGACTAGTGGATATGGCATTAACAGACTGTAAATTCAATAATTCCTTTCATAATGACAGATTAGGAATTCTTAATAGCATTATGCAAGCATCCTGTCAGGGGGAAATATTCTCCATTCAAGTGCCACAGTTTGATCTGGGCTCACTGCTGTTTTTTGGACCTTGGCTATTGTGTCAAAAAGTGATTTCTGGGTCCCTTTGCTAACTCTAATTCACAGAAAGGTGATATTCCTGCTTTGACTGTAGAAACCCACTTGTGATGCTTGAGGCAGTGCCCAATGGAACTTGTTTTAAGACATGGGGCTTGTAGCTGTTTCAAATTTGCAGTGTGTTTGGCATAACACATATTTATCTTAGATTCCACTATGCAGTGCACATACAGATCCACAATGAACTTACCTAACCCCTTATATATGAAATTGTACATGGAGTACAAGGCTGTGTACTGTGTTTTAGTACATTTGTAGTTAATTTGTATAGAGACTACTGTTCCAGTGCCAGAAAAGCAGAGGAGGAAGTAAGATATGTATCAAGATAGGTCAGTTTATACTATTATACCTGATCTCCAAAAATCCTAGAGCAGTTGAGCAAATACCCACCAGCTGAGTATGTTCAGAGATTGTCTTAGAAATGCCTGTTGCCTTGGCTGGACTGGACTAGAGCTTGCTCCCATCAACACCAAGGAAAAGGCATAACAAGCAACCCCTATCCCCTTCTTTATTGCTCTGCTTCATAAAGGAACCACTAGTCAAGGTCAACATGTGAGCTTGAGTGCCCACCTAAATCTAGAATAATTGCTAATATACCCAAATTTTACTCAGAGAAAACTGGAAGCTGCTATGTACATATATTTGCCCAGGCCAGCCTAAAATCTATGTACTCAGTATGTAGCCACTGCTAAATATTTGATGTCTGGAGAGTTTAGGGGAGGATTTGCTGCTTCCTTCAGAAAGAGACCAGAAAAGTAGGTCAGCAGCCTTAGCTGGCTTTTGAGCACACTCGCAATCTGACAGCTTTCCTGATGGCAAGCTCGAATCCTTGGCTCCAGGGCTGCAGGAAATTTTGCAAAGTGTCTTTCAAAGCTGATGTTTATATATGCATGCGTGATTTTGTTTACTTTATTTATTTAACATGATGTAATCAAGAACAGCAAATTATATTAAGATGTTTCCTTTTGTGAAAGTAAATAAATTAACTAAAGTTAGTAATTGAACTTATTAAAGTAATTTGCCTACCCAGCAGGTAGTTCATTCCAAATCCTAATGATTTGTTAAATATTAAGTAGCTGAGGCAAAAGCCACCAGGAGGCCTGGACACCCTTGAAACTCTGTGCTAACAGAATGAACTTGACAGTGGAGCCCACCTCTCTGACAGAAACTTGGACAGTAAGACTGCCTCTCCCATCCTCACTTTTTTTCCTCCTTGTCCTCCATATGGTCTTCATGAGACCCAGAACCATCTTCCTGAATTGGGTCATGTAGGATAAAGTAAGTTTGTGAATTTTGATAGGATTGGGCTGCCAAAGCAGATTAAAAAAAATAATCTTAGGTGCTGTGGCAGCTTCATGCTTTCAAGGACAGCCAAGCACTAATGGGGAGAAGCATTAGAGAAGTACACTTTAAAATATTGACAAGGTCCTTCTGTCCCTTTGTGGCTTTGGATTTAGATATTTGCATGCTGGGATTTAAAATATGGTCCCCAGACAAGATTTTTCAATAAGGACTGCATGGAACTACCTCTCTACGTGAATATAAAAAGAAGAAAAATCTGATCAAGTTATTTTCCTAATTATTATATACTACTTTTTGAATGTAAACATTCAGGCTATCTGTGAGAGGCCCCAAGGTGGCAAGGGCTGGAGCTCCTGCCTGGTGAACAGTGGCTGAGGAACAGGGATGGTCCATCCCAGGGAAGAGCCTGTGGGAAGACAGTGAGGATGGGGCCAGCCTCTTTACAGCAGTGCACACTGGGAGAGGGAGAGACAAGTTGTAACATGGGAGATTCAGGCTGGATATAGAAAAAAAAAGCTGTTTTCCTACTTTCCTTCACTGTAACTACTTGTAATATGTTGCCCAACTCAAGCTCTCATCTCATGCTGATCCTTATTTTTAAAAAGGATTGTGTTTCTCCTTGTGATGAATCTGAGCTGATGTTAGGTGTTGCCTCAAGCTGGACCCCTGTGCATCTTGCAAGCAGAGGCTGAGAGGGATTCCGGGACAGGTGTTGGTCCCTAGCCCCACAGGGACACTGTCTACTCACACTCATGCATAATGACAAAAGTTTCCTGGGTGCTTCAATTTATTTTTAAGTGTCAGTTTCAGAAGAAAGTGATTTATGTAATGTGTTTACCTAATGTCACTAAAGATCACAGAAGGACAAGTTTTGTAAGCTCTTCAAGTCTAAAGTTACCGGAGTATGCAGGTGTTTAAAGAAACATAGGAAATATGCCAGTTATTCCTGGGAGAGGTGCTTCTACTTTTGGGAACAGTGAGAGGGTGGCTGTGTTATTGAGGCAGGAAAATGGCTGATGAAAGATCTCCTTCCCAAGGCACTGCTCAGCCCAGAGGAGGCAGCCCAGTCAGTGATGAAGTAAACTACATCTCATGCAGACCACTTTGACCACTACAGGTATGCATCTTCAGCCTATATAACCTGCTATAAAAGCAATGTTCAAAAATAAAACCAAACCTTACGGACCAATATGGTTTGAGATTTCTTTTTTTTTTTCTTCATCAGCCTGAGAAGGTGCAGTGGACAAGCAGGAGGCCTTCTTAGCAGAGGCACATCTCTTGTCCTTGTCACTTTGCTACAGAAGAGAAAGTGGCCAGTGTGCTGTGCATCACTGGTGGTGGGTGCCAGAAGCTGGGACCAGTGGGGACGCTGTGGTTGCCAAGGTAGTGGTGGGATCTTGTCTCAGAAAAGGTGCCTGGTTACCCCAGCCATGGAAGCCAGGAGAAGCTGGCACTCCTTGGCCACAGCCCTGACAGCAGGGTCACCTAGGCTGACTTACTGTACTGTCCTTCTTCTGGTACAGAGCCAAAATATGAGGAGCATATCAGCAGGCCAGAACTTGGGTAATGCTTTGTGAGAAAGACAGGGTAAAAAACAACTTACTTTGTCTCAGTGGGAAATCCATGTAGAAAATATCAAAGTTGGCAAATTTCTCAGATCTTGCTATTTCTTTCAGGACATTGGAAAGTTGTAATGCTCTCTGCAAAAATCAAACGATTTAATGACTGTTCATTTCTATTCATGTTGCTTTGCATGGATTCAGCTTTTGTCACTGATGTGCAGACAGGAATTTGAAAGCTAATGCTGCCCTTTCTTCTGGGGGACAAGAGGTGAAATGAGGCTCTTCATCAGAACATGGACTTGCTTGAGCACCACCAGCCTTTGGACTACCCAGTTCATCCTCACAGACTGCACTGAGGCCTCAGCTGATTTTGTAAGTTTATTACAACCTATGGTTATTTCACTGGAGACTTCTTTAAGTAGTGCCCCTATACTTATATAAATATTCTAAGTTTCTTGCTTTTGGAGCTGTTTCTTAAAGAAATGCAAAACTTTTATATAAGAGAAATCTCCTCTTTTCCTATTATCCTTGCCACTACTAAGTTGGGGGTGATATCTTATCTATGCAGATGAAAATCCACCCTTACTTTCAGAAGAGTAAATTACCATCATTGAGCATCTGATACATCCAGTGTAATTTCTGCAGCCATAACAGAGATCAGGATCTCCTAAATATTTAAATTGTGCAGTTTGGATAATAACACAGACAATTAGTTTCAGACAGGAGCTCAGAATGATTAATTCATACCCTGCAGACATATGTATTGTTCATGGACAGAAGTTACATGTACTCTGTGTTCTGTATTGTTGGTATGAATATATAAACTGCAATCCTGCAAAGGTTTAGGAATGTGCTTACTGGCCTCTTCTGAGCTCAGGAGGAACAGGGCATAAAATGAAATACACATCTAAGCTTTGGATCTCATATTTTGTTGTTTAGAATGCAAACATTAATACAACCATACACAGAGATGACACCTTTGATAATATTTGGTTACTGTCTCCCTTTACATGGCTGCAGGAAACTGCTGGGATTAAAAATCAGTTTGTACCATAAGAAAATAAGTGTCTGTTTTTATGTGTCATCCACTTCTGCAGCCAGATATTTAGGGTGAGTTTTAAGACACCTCTGTTCTGTCCATTCCCATTCCTGCACTGAGCCTGGATGCTCCCTGGTCACACCATCTGGTGATTAAGACCACAGAAATGTGTCTGAGGACGATTAGCACAAATCCTAAACGAAAACAGAGTAAGGCTCTTGCTCTCAGGACCTGATACCACAGCCAGAAAAATCTATGCAGCTGGCTTGTCATACCAACAGCTCCCTTGATTCAAAAACCTTTCCTTTCTTATCAGGCACATTTTCTTCTTAAAGAACATGAACATGAACAGTTCTGTCTTGGGCAGATCACATCCCTTGAGCTTAAATTTGGGTAGCTGAGAGGTTGTAACAGCAATATTTTTACAAATCCCTTAACTTGAGCATGCTGCCTCCCAGAGCCTGAGAAGCATTGGAAAGAATAAGTGTGGATGGTTCCACAACTTCTCCTTGCCTTTGGAAGAAAAAAAATGTTCTGACATCTTGCCTCTGAGGCAACTGGGCTTCTCTCCACAGACACAGGGCAGTGTCTGAGCACTGGGGTGATCCCATTGCAGCCCCACTGAGACTTACCTCTGAGGTCAGATTCCTGAGGGTCTCATTGGGGGTCAGCCAGCCACTGCAGGGGCTCACCTGGGCAGGCATGAGGAGAGGGGTTTAGCAGCAGACCAAGATGAAAGGGGGGCTCCTAAGGTACATCAGCAGACCTTACCTGGAGGCAGTCGAGGAAAGAGTAGAGTTGACTGTACTTGATATCCTTGTTCAGTTGTCCTGCAAAGCACAGAGAGCGAAATATCGTGTGCCCGATGGCCAAATGTGATTTCATTCTGCACGTCTGTGCATTCCTGTGCCTTACACCCCTGGGTGGGAAGAGGCACCCCAAGAGCCTCACCACATCCCCAACCCCCAGGGTACTCTCCCACCACCAGAGCTGGGGTGCAGCAGAGGTGGCAGCATCAAGGCATCCTTCCTGCTAAGGTGTCCATGCCCCCACAGTGTGCAGAGCCCCACATCCCTCTCCTGCCTTTCATAGGTGATTTGTCTCACGTGTGGGGTTAGTCATCACAGCCTATGCCAACCTCCAAAGTGCATGACTGATATTTTCCCGTTAACCTGTCTCTCACCCACCAAAGAAATGCAGGGTTTGCAAAGCTGAAGGGTGCCTGTATACACTCTGAGTTTCGCGTTTACTTCACAGAGGTTGGCCTTAAAAGGAGAAACAACCTTGCTGTCATAGAGGGAAGTGGTTATGCTTGTGTGGGTGAGGAAATTCGAGTACTAAGTCAAGCACCCAGCTAACATTCTGTAAAATTCACTGTGCTATGCAATAGCCTGGCTTGCTGAGAAGATTATCCATTTTTTCAATCTTTTTGCTTCTTTGGTAACTACAACTAAGATGGGAATTCAATGACCACATTTCTTTGTATTAGCTGTTTTATTGTTTGCAGTACACTGATCATCCCATCAGGCTTTGATACTTTTGCAGTACTGAAATAGGAATTCCTTATTGTTGTTTTTAGGAGCTGCAAAGTATAGTCTCTCCCAAGTGAAATGGGCTTCTCAGGTTGCCTTGCAGTGGCTCTCTGATACAGATGTGTTTCCTGCCTTTCACACAGCTGCCAGGAAGAAAAAGTGGGGAGTTCAAAGATCTAGGAACACTTCTGGCTATTTGGATGCTCCAGAATCCTGCAGCTTGAAGCATCAGGCCCTGGGATGGGCTGTTGTGGGGACCAGGGATTTGGCAGAAAGACAGACTGATGTCTGGTCATGGCTGACTGGCAGCCAAATGGGGAAAACTGCTCACAGTCTGTTGGAGGATGTGCCAGAAGGGATCCCTTGCTGCAAAACGTGTTGCTTAGGATTAATTGGGTCCCTCCAAGGCAAATCAGCCCCTCTGAAAGTTTTCCAACTGATCCTGTAGTTAATCACTCCTGATTTGGCTACGTGTTGTCTGTGATAATTAGATACCTAGTCAGAGGAACTGTTGCTATGATAAACATGCACTCAAGGGAAGAAATGTGTTTATGTGACAAAAAATTAATTATGACAGGTTTCCCCTGCCTTGAAAGGAGTAAGATTTTTCTCTTTTTTTTTCCTTAATTTTTTTAATTGATACTAGTATAGTGGTTATGAGAGAAAAATATAGGACTAGAAATGGGAAAGATGTGAGCCCATTGGAAATTACTAGGGGATCTTGGGGAAACCACAACACAGCTGCAAGCTGTGTTACCCAGTGGTTGCCAAAATCATCTGAAGTTGTAATCTACCATTTTAATGATGTGATTTAGCTTCTCTCTCTTTGCTGGTGAGAACTATTATGACAACAACTTCCTGCTTGTCAGATGCAAAAAAGATTCTTTTACTCCAATACAAGTAAGTACATGCTTTTGGTCTAGACAGCCAAGAAGTGTGTGGTCTGTTAATGGTCAGAGGTACTGTGATATTCACACCCTGAGATGACAGGATCCCAAAGGCAGCCTCTAAATCTCTGAAAAAATGCCCCAAAGCACTTTATGCTCTGAGGGAATGTCCCAAAACATGCCTGCACACAGTATGAGGTTTCAATCATCACATATAGCTGGTGTAGGAGGTGCCGGGCACCCAGCACTGGCAGAAAATTTATTTCTCTAATGTAAAAAAAGTCTTTTGCAACCTTCTGACCTAATCTTCTGCCTTGGTCCACACATCCACCAGTCAGTGAGTGTAAACAAATGCCCATCTCCACCCATAAGAAAATTCAGGATGAGGTGCAGGCAGCCTGGCCACAATTTTGGGCCAAGACTGAGGTAGAACAGCTTGTTTATACCATCACAACATGTGTTCAGCCTGGTTTGGAGCTGGGTGAGTATGGTTGTGAGGGAACCAGGTAGAATAGGGCTCTAACCTGTCCTGCACTGGGAATGGTAAGAGCTGTCATTTCTGCTTCTGCAGAACAGCCAGTGTCTGCTCAGGTTTGCTTGAAGTCATCAATGGATTCATAGATTTTTTTAGGGAGAGGAAGCCAACATAAATGGGCAGATAACCAGGAGGAACCCCACAACACCTCAGATTTACCTAGAGGATGGTATCTGTCATGCAGGTTATCCCAGAGGAAGCGACCATCTACCAAGCCTGTTAAAATCACATGGCTGCCATTTGGAAGATGGGAGTCCAGGTATCGCAGAGCTTGCACCACATTGGAGAGCATTTCTTTGGGTGTGGTCATGTGGGCCAGTGTGTCACGTTCCCTAAAGAACAAGATGCCAACAGGACATTGTGTCAGGAATACTGTGTCCCCAAGAGGGCACCTGAAACAGTGTCATTTTCTCTGTTTGCTGCTCTTCCACATTAAGTCAGCTGAATAAAACATTAGAAAAATGATGTGATGTCTCTCACTTGTCATGGCCAAAATCAAACATGATATAAAAACCTCCCTCCCTCAGTGTACCCCATCTCTCTGCTAAAAACAGACAATCCCTTTTTTATAGAGTGGACTCCTGTTCTGGGTTAACCCCAGTGGACAGCTAAGCTGTCACACAGCTGCTCACCTGCTTTCCTTCCTCCACTTCCTCCCCAGTGAGACGGGGGAAGAAGAGTAACAGCAAGAAAACTTGGGGGTCATGGTAAAAAACTGAACCAAAGCAGTTATTGTTCAGTAAGTGAGGAAGAAGTAGAAGAAGAGAGAAAGCAAGCAAAGAAGTAATGCAAAACCAATCCCTCATCACAGCTGGGTGAAAGTAGGACTTCTTTTCCCATGGGCTCCTGTTACCTTACCTTCAACATTCTCTTTGATTATGCAAGGTAGGAATATCTAAGGTAGCTTTTTCTCTCGCATGTCTTACACCTCTTACTACAGCTCTCCAGGAGGGCAGGAGAGGGGTCTGGACAAATTTGTGAGCCTGAAGAGATACCTAAGATTAAAATAGTCCATTGGGGTACAGGAGCTGTGTCAGTGTTCCACATGGACTGAATGCCCACATTTTGTGACTCATTGTCAGGCACAAACCTCTTCAATCCAGATTCCCCAGCTCAGGCTTATCCTTTCCCTCTTGTATTTAGCTGTAAATGCTGCAGGAGTGTGAGGGGAAATTAAATCCTAAAGCTGAAATACATTTCAATTTATATAAGAAAAACAAACAAGCAAAACTACCCCAGGCTGCCTGGAGAACACTGCTCTAGTTATGTTATTATAGCAACCACTTTATTACAGAAAAAGCATTCACGCACTCTCCCACCCGAGAGCTACTGCTGTGCTCTCATGGTGCACGTGTCCATAAGAGGGGCTGACAGCAAGGGGGAACACAGCCCTGAGAAGCTTGTCCCATTCCATCAAGAGAGGATCCATCCACCTTGGGAAGCAGGGTCTTGTGACAATTTTCATTCCATCTTGGTGGTGTGGCTCAGCTGAACAAGGTGTTCAGAAAGAAAGGTCAAGAAGAAATACAGGGAATGTCCTTCCAAGCAAGAAGGTTGCACTAATGACCACCCTCATGGTTTTAGTGGTTGCCACATTTTGTCCTCTTACTTGTGCTCTTTGCTTGTAGAAAAGCAATCACCTTAGAGGCCAGAAGGCTCCATCCAGGTCCTTTCCTTAGGATAGCCCTTTCATCTCTTTCTTGGCTTCCCAGGGGTAAGAGAATGGCAAACTTGATGCTTGCATTGCTGAGCAAGTTGAATTGGGTCGGATTTCTTGTCAGTGAACACCACAGAAGCAGGAGCTTTCCAAATCACTGTTGTTTTGTCTTGAGGCATTCAAAATATTTAGATTCAGAGGAGGAGAATGGATGCTGAATCCTGTGTGGAAGAACCATGTTCCCTTAGAAGGATTTGGGATTCTTCAGTGAGCTGCTTTTTGCAGCAAAAGAATAATTGGGTGAGTTTCCTGGGCCCAGAAATTTATCTTAATGCAGTATGTGCTGCTGAAGTGTTTGAGACTTTCTAGCAGGGAGAACTGAAAAACAGCATTAGGATTCAGGTTTATCCTTGTGACAGCCACCAAATCAAGCTACTTTTGAGATAAGACTGTGGATTTTCTCTGAAATTACTTCATTTCGCCTACAGGTGTTGCAGCACTCGATTTCAAAATACCGGTCTGATGTAAGGCCTCTACCAGAAGTAAACATGTCAGCACAAGCCAAAATTAATATGACATTCATAATTCCACTTTCTCTTGTCATACAGTGTTGAAGTCATGCAAATATGTCTCCACATTTCTTTTCTGTGCCAGGCTATGAAATTAAATCCGAATGAGAAGAAAGGAACCTTTAGGCATGTTCAGTTTTGGCTCTGCCATAAGGACTCCAAGGTGCCTGGGTGAGCACCAGGGCCTGTTGTGATACCCTCACCTCATTCCCTTGGGCTTGCTGCCCAGGCTGGTATGCCCAGAGGATGAGGGCTAGAGGTGCTGCCTGCTCACACACTATTTTTAGGGCAGAAGGGGTGCAGCAGCTCTTTGCTGCTGATAGCTGTACAATAAAGGGGCACTATGCTCTTGCTGGCACTGGTGTCACTTTGTACAAGGTCCTTTCATGGTGGGTTGCTGCTCATCCTGCTTTGCTGCTGCCACCTTGCTGCTTGTTGCAGATGCCATAAGTGCAGATGTGTGAAGGAGAGGCTGGAGGAATGATGCCATACCCGAAATGCAACTAATATTTGCATTAACTGTACAGCATTTGAGACGTCTGGTGCTCATTATTTTCTTGTCTGTTTTTTTTTTTTTTTGTTCTAGGTCCCTGTATCCCATATTTACACCTCAGTGGGCTGAGATATACCATTGCCATCTGTCTTTATTTTTCTAACCCCCCTGTTTGGACACCACAGTGTAGAGATTACGGGGAATGTGTAATACAGGCTGCCAATTTCATTATCCTTTCCCTCTACAAACATCCACATTACTCATTGCCCTGCTCTTCGCACAGGATGAAATACCTGCATTTTAACAGTGCTTTGGGAAGAGCTGTGTCTCCAGTATGTTCAGCACACCTCCCTCTTTTGAAACCAAAATACAGGATAAGGCCAGGAAGGCTGTATTACTGCAGTTTAGAGGTGCCCTTGAAGAGGTTTTTATTTGCCAAGCCCTAGCTTTGAAGTCAAGCCCATCGGATGCTCTGCATCCTCTGTAACCTCTGTAGGTAAATCAGAGCCAGGGCAACTACACAGTAACTGGACACTGAGAAAAATCTCTCTCTGCTGTCCATCCCCCTCAATGGAAACAGCACGATGCTACAGAAGCTGTGGCATCTTTCCTTGCAGGAGTCACAGGGATCACTACAGCCTGATACATCTTTTGATGCTGTGAATGTTGTGGAGAAAACAGACAGAAAAAACAGCAGTGAGAATTTGAGCAGACAAAAGTGTCTCTGCCAGATAGTGAATGCTGGGATAAAAAGACATCAGAGTTTCAAGCAAGCATTAAAAAACTGCTCTGGAAGGTTTTGGAATATACAAATAGGTGAGGCAAGGTCAAAACAGTTTAAATTTCTGGAAAATTTCTTTTTACTTCAGATGAGTAGAAAGCAGTGTTAGAGACCAGGTAAGCAAAAGGAATAGACTGCAGAATGAGGAATAAAAAGAAGGAGAAAGAGGTGCTTTTAGCAAAGGCAGTGACACAGCAGAATTGAAATATGTGCATCACAGGCCAAGCCTGTGAGAAGATACCTTGAAAGTCTCCATGGCAGGAGCCATGGACTTCAGCAAAGGTGGAATTTTTATTTTTTGTGGAGGGGGAAGTAGGGCCTTTATCATCCTGGCAATGGATGCAATGATATCTCCTTAGGCTTCCCAGTAAACAGATCCCCAGGACAGTCTTGTCAGCAAGTACCAGGAATCCTGTGACTGCTTTGCCCTCTGAGTCAGAACATGGTAGCATTGCTTTTGAGGATTTGTGCATCTTTTCCCTAACAGGAGCAGGGTGTGAGGGCAGATTTGGCAGTTCTGGGCAGGGGCACAGAGAGAGCATGAGCACTAGAGGGTGAAGGTGTCATGGGAGGTGATTTCTGCGTGCTGCCTGCATGTGGCTGGGGTGAGGGTCATGCCAGGAAAGGACCTAAAAGGTGCCCCTGTGGCCCCACTTCTGCCACAGCTGAGGCTTCCCAGTTTCTGCAGTGCTGAGGAAAGCCCTGCCTGGCTTTGGACATCCTCATCTGGAGGACAACACCTTGCAAACAAAGATTCAACCCATGAACTTCCTGTTAAGCAGTTTTAGGACACCAAACCTCAGCCATTTTCATGGCTACATCTGACAGCCTGCATACAGCTCCCACTTCATTATACAATCTGCAGGTGAGAATTTTCAAAACCTTTGGCAGGAAATTTCCCTGAGTGTGCAGCATTTATTAAAGTGAGTGTTTTGAAAGTCTCTGTGTAAGTAAGATCAATTTCTTCCACACACAAGAAAAGCTGAAGATTGACCATGGTGAAAATAATGTTGCACTAGCAACATCACTCAGACCTCCTGCAAAACCAAAACTGCAGTATGGATGTGCTGTGCACTGGCCTGGTTGCAAGGTGTTTTCTTCCTTCCCACTACCAGGAGGAAGGGAAGAATCCAGCTAATGACCTCTTGGTGTCCCTGTGAGCATTGCTGATGGGTAGTACCAGAACTATTAGTTTTGAAAGCTTCAGTTCATTCTCCTGCAGAGCTTATGGTGTGTGAATAAAGCCAGAAAGACAAAACGCCTCATCAGGAGAACACAGCAAAGAGTGTAAGCAGCAGAGGCAGGGTGAAAACGGACCTCGATAGGGGACTATGTTGTCATTCCTCAGAAATGATGAACCAGTCATGCTCTCCCTCCTGAGAGGAGGCACAATGGGTAAGATGGATATACATGCTTTTAAACACTTCCCCCCACACACCCCCCGTTGTTATTATTCATTTCCTCTGCTAAGTTAGAAATAATTACTTCAGACATATCATTAGTCATTTTATGACTGGCTTATAAAAGAAAGAAAGAAATGCAAGCTCTAAATGAGGACTGGTAGGTGCCTATGACAAATACAGGTAAGGAAACAACAAGTATTTTTAGCAGAAAATTAAGAAAGAAGGACCAATAGCAAAGAAAAATGCCATCATGGAGAAGCACAAAGCAGTGAGACACAAATGTCCAGGCAGTCAGAAGTACTCTAAAGAAGTCAAATTTATGCTACTATAAATGCTCATTTAGTTTAGACCTTACCCATTGCAGACATCATTCCCAATTGTAGCATAGATAACTACGGCTGGATTGTCCAACAGCTGGTTTCTGGCCAAACTAAAAGATAAATATGGAACTATGTTAACAGGGAAATACACTCTCAGTGTCACACACTGCTTGTGTGAGCTCACATTTGGATGTATCCTGCTTGGATATGGCCAATACCCAAATGACTGTGGTCCTATGTTTGTGAGAGGTTTTTTTTTTGTTTTGTTTTGTTTTGTTTTTTTTTTTTGGTGGTTATATTTTTTCACTCTAGTTTTATATTTTAGTAAAGTGACTTAAATGAAGTTATTTTCACTTCTTCCTTTTGCTGCTCATGGACTTGTCTTTTTCACTGTTTTTCCTGCTGGCTTTCCATTTTCTTTGTGTTATTCAGAAGCCAAATCAAATAGTTTCACTTTGGGGCAAAGACATGAATCAAGATGGGAATTTTATAATCAGAGATGGGAGAGGAAGACTAGGTTTGCCTGACAGCTAAATCTATGTGTAGAATTGAACTCAAGATCAAATCAGGATGTCGTTTGAATCTCAGTGCTAGAGGGAAAGAATTCATTATTTCTTTTTCTGGAGGAGAGAAAAATAAATCCTTTAGGACACAAACTACATCAGTGTCAAGCAAACTAAATCAAACCCAGCTGACCCACAACCCACCCAAATTCATCTGAAAAGGAGAGTTGCAGCCTCTCACTACTCAGTAGCTACTCAGTTATATCCATATGGAAATAACAGTGGGCCTGTCCCTGTCTATCTACATTGCTACACACAGTTAAGGGGACCCAACACACCGATTTATGGAAAGGCTTAGTCTCTCCCCTAAAATCACTGGAAATTCTCCACTGGCTTAACAGAGCCAAGTTCAAGCCCTGGAGATGGTGATAAGCACACTTAAACCCAGGTTTTCTTTGTTTTATTAATGTTTATACTAGAGAAGAAAGAGCCAGCACTTCAGAGCACAGTGGTCAAGGGAAGCGGTGCTTTTTAGAACATTCCTGGATAATATAATCCTCACAGTGCTTGTTTCTGTCAAAGAGGTAGAACTTCATCAGTCCTCCTGTACCTTGAGTTAGCTCTTGAATCCCATTAAGCACTCACCTTTTTATTAAAGAGAGGAGATTTCCTGAAGAACCACCTGATCACACATAGGGAGAACAAGAGAAATAGCACAATATTGTTACAGAGACAAAAAAAAACCCTGAACGCAAAACCAAACTACATCACATATTTCCAAGAATGTAGAAGCACTAAAAGTAAAAATGGAGCAACAATTCTCAAAGTAACCTTTTTAGGTGTTGGCACCAAGAAGTAAAGCCATATCCAGGGACCTGCTGCTTTCTTATCTGAGTCGCACACTTCAGCCTGTAGAAAATCAAATACTTTCAAGTGCAAGGTTATTTGGATCTGGCTTTTAATCCAAATCTGGCAGCTTCTTCCCATCTGTTGAACATAGTAGTCTCCTGTAAACCAGCCAACCTGACTTGTCAACGGTTGATCTATTTTAACTTTCCCTATAAATTGCAAAGGGAACTGTTCTCACTCTTCTGAGAGAGTAAGTGTCTCACAGCTATACCACATTTGGACGGATTCAGGTCCTAAACATAGGCACCAAGTGCCATTTTTGACATCCCAGAGTATCCAAGACACCTGCAGCAGGGCTGGCAGATACACCATAAGATGCATGAGAGATTGTGCACTTCTGGAGAGACAGCTGGAGGTGGGAAAGATACCATAAAGCACTACAACCAATAGCTGTAGACATCAGTGTTTGGGTTCCTGCACGGCTCTCCCCACGAGTGTCAGACTTAGAAAAAGTAGTATTAGGCCAGCTGCACTCCTCCCAAGAGGTTCTGCATTTCAATAGCATCTCACCCAAAGTGCTGGATGAAAATCTTTCCTCCTTGAGGAAAGGAGCAGGCTACACCTAAACATCTCTGAGCATCTGCATTTACCTTTTGAATGAGAAAAGTATTCCCATTTAGCAAAGCTTTTGTGCATTAAACTTATTAGCAGGTCTTTAAAGGCTATGCATATTCATCCCAACCATCTCCAGCATACAAATCAAACTCCATCACCTGCAGTACAAGAGGGATAGCAAACAAGGAGCCAAAAAAGACTTTATGCTTTGGTCAAAATGAGACTAGGTCTGTGATTGCAGGAAGCTCAACTCATAGCAAGGTACAGAAACATAAACTTCAGAGAAGCAGATCCTACAGGTAGTACTTGCTCTTATTTTTCAGTATTTTCACTCTCTCCTCTTTTTTCATTCCTTCTCCTCTTTTATTATCCTCCTCCTATTCTCAGCTGAATGCTTCCCTGGTCTCTCTCTTCTCTTTTTTGCCTTGTGCTTCTGAAGCTTTCTTTGAGGAGTAAATCCTGCCCTCCCTGCAGCTCTTGAGGGGAAACTTGTGGACAGAACATCATTAAATCCCTGCTGGATTGGTATGGGGGAAGAGATCTAAGATATAAATCCCTAAGGTAACACTAATACACTTTGCATTTTAATAGTGATGCCTTTGTTGTTATCACTCACAGTGATGCCAACCGCATATATCAAGGAATCCTTTATGTTTTGAATAATCCAGTTCTTCCAAGCTGAAAATGAATGTATCAATCTGCTGCTTCTCTCCTGGGGGTTGCTGATCCATTCAAAAATCCAGCCCTTCTACTGAGAAGCTCTTTTCAGCAGGGTAAGAGCCCCACAAAAAACACAGAAACTATGGCTTGGAACATAACTACCAAAAGTTGTTTGCTTTTGGTTTTTTTTTTGTTTGTTTGTTTGTTGTTTTTTTTTTTTTTCCTGTTTAATAGCCCTTCTTTCAGTTAGAGCTGAACACCCTCTGTTTAAGCCATTCTGTCACAAGGCACCCTGGACTGCAGCTGTGGTTTCAGCATAAATAAGCTAGTGGGACCTCTAGAAATTAAAATGTAGTTACAAAAAAGCAATAAGCTGTTCTTGGGTATGTATTACCTCCACAAGCATAGGTAGTTATAAGCAGCTCTGTGGAAAGCATTAGCACAGTTATAAATCAAAACATCAAGAAAATGAATGGGTATTTTAGAAAAGAGTTTTTAAGGGTAAATTGATTCTTCAAGGAAGCTTTTGTGATATACAGGATGCAATTTGTGATGAAAATATTTGAGAGAGAAAAGGAGATGAAACAGAGCAGTTACCCTCACATTCAATGTCCTGGAATCTACTCCTAGATTTTTCCTGCCTCCCTTTCTCTGTTTCTTTCCAAATATTCTCAGACTGGTGATGTTTTGTTTTTTTTTTAACTACCGGTTAAGAAATCAAGGTTGGGATTGCTTCCAGTTGTGAGGGAAGCATCCAGCACCTCCAGAGGATAATGGGAGTTTTTAAGAAAGAGAAGGCAGAAATCCTGCCTGGAGAAGGCTGGGGAAGCCTTTCTCCACAGTGAAAATGCATGTCCTGAGAAGAGCAGTGGGGGAATGCCCTTTTGTGCTGAGTCTGACACAGTGCTGGTACTTTTGTAAAGGAGCTGGACAGGAACATTGTTCTTGGTGCCTGGCTTGGTTTGCCATCCCTGCTTTTGGCTGCATATTTCCTCCACCAGATCAGCATCCTTTCCTTGCACACATGTGGGGCTGTGAAGCATCATTTTCAGAGAAAGGTTTAGTTTTCCTGGGTGGGGTTAGGTCAGCTGTCCAGCTATTTGCTTTATTGACCCTGAGGGTAGCTTTCCTCCCATTCTGGGAAACTATTACACCAAATGAAGCAATAAAAGTGAACCTTTACAATGTAGTGTCATTGCAATGATTTAGAGAAGATATCCTGAGATTCTTCTCTTACTAGTAATTTTTCCCTTTTTAAATTCACTTCTTAATTTTCTGCAGTCTTTTGCCTTGACACAGGCTCACCTCTTTTTATATCCTGCAGGTGTCTGTAGTGGAAAGAGGATATGTGGAGAGAAAAACGAATTATGAACACAGTGAGAGATTATTAAAAAAATCTATAAGGGAATTGGGAAAAGGAAGCACATGAAATTCTACTCCCATTAATGTAAAAAGAGTAGAACAAGATAATGAGGGTATCAGGTACTGAGGCAATTTGGATACAAATGAAAAGAACCATTGGTCTAGTCATCCTTGACCGTCTAGTTTGGCGCTTTTTTAAATTCTCTCTCACCAGAAAGCCCACCTGGGGGACTGCAGTGATGGGAGCCACCAACTTGAGTGACCTGCAACTTACAGGCAAGAAAGTCAGAAAGGACCTGCCTGATGACACCAAAGACACTGTGAAACACTTCCACAGAAGACTCAAAGGCTCAGGAACACCATGGGTACCACAGGAAGGAGCAAGGCATATGAGAAGCATTGCCAGTGTCATTGGTGCTGGCACCAGAATTAAGGTGAAAATGCCCACCTGGGCCTGGAAGTGATCCCTGCATCATGATACCTGTCTGTGCAACCTCTTCTGCCTGGTAAGATGACAGACTCACAGAAGCACAGAATTTTTAGCATTGAAAACAACTTCTGGAGATCATCTGGTTCAACTCCCCTGCCAAGGCAAGGTCACCTCGAGCAAGTGACACAGGAACAAATCCAGGTGGGTTTGGTATGTTGTCAGAGAGGGAGACTCCACACCCTCCCTGTTCAGTGCTCTGCCACCCTCAGTGTAAAGATATTCCTCCTAGTGTTGAGATGAAACTTCTTGGATTTTATCTTATGGTCATTGCTCCTCATCCTGTTGCTGAGCACCACCAAAAAGACTCCAGCAGTGTCCTCTTGGTACCTTCCTTAGAGATACTTATATGTATCTGTTTGTTGGAGGTGGAGGGCTGGGGCAGATCCTTTCTGATCCCATTTTTTTTCAGGAAATTCCTACAATTTAATAAGTTTCTAAGTAGTTCTAGAGACAGCAGGGCTTCTCATTTGTAGCCAGCATGAATCATCTGCTGGAAAGGAAGAACATCCCATATAGCCAAATTATATACCCGAGGAAAATAAATTTTCCCAAGCTTCTGCAGCCAGTTTTCTGAAGCATGAAAATTAATTAAATACAATAGAAACAAAAAGGCATAATCACAGCATAATCAAGTGTCTTTCAAGCCTGCTGTTAGGGACATCAGCTAATCCAAGACACAAAAGCTAACATCATAAACTTCAATTTATAAGGAAGATTACTGTCACCCCTTCATACAACCCCTCTGACAACTGAGGATTTCTTGTTTGCCTTCATTCCTCTGGTTTTCACTCCTTGATAGTAAGTTTCTTTTTTTTTTTTTTTTTTTTTATGAAATCTGGTACATGTTCTTGTACCAGAGCTATCCTTCAGTTCAAATAATTCTTTCCCCTCTTGGGTGTTTATGCCTCAAAGGAATTCAAAACCTTTTAATTAATGCTTTGCTCGAATGTCAATGTGTTATATCATCCCTTCAGAAGTCTCCATTGCCCTAACCCTTCCCAAAACTTTTCCCTGTATGTCCATCAAGGTCAGTCCTCCTAAGATAAGCAGGACCAAACTCTGAGGTCTTATCAGGACTTGTATGAAGAAGGACTGTCTCCCTGTCTCTAGACAAAATGCCATGCATGATGCATCTTGCAACCTTCTTACTCTCTTTCCTCTTCTACCCTGCACTCTTGATGGTATCTTGGAATTTCTCTTTGCACCCCAGTGGCCCATCCCCTCCACCACCTTTGGCTGATGGGCCACTGGTTTACAGAGGTCTCATCATTACTTCTGTCATGCATGTTTTGTACAATTTTGCAGCATGTATTTGTGGCAATTCCTGGCACTGCTGTTCCCAAGCACATCTAAATTATTCCTGTGTGACGATGTGCTCCACTCAAGGAGGGTTAATGCTTTGCAATTTAGCATCATTCACAGAAGCCATCAAGCATGTACCTTGGTCTTTGCTCTAAGGTCACCACTCCAAATGTTAAGCAGCATTAGCCTCAGGAGAGGTACAGGAGGGACATGGCTTTGTTCTCAAATCCATGGCTTTTCCCTGCTTAGCTGCTTCTCTATCCACTTCTTATTTCTTGTATTTATCTTCCTCTTCTTCACACTGGGATAGCATGCACGACACTTTCCTTAATTTGAGGTAAATCAGGTCTGCTGCATATTTATATTCATATTATATATCTCTCTATACATATATATATATGTTTTTAAATAGAAAGATGATGTCTGCCAGGCCCACAAAATAAATTAATCAGAACCCAACAGTGTTAATTTTTGTTTATGTCTTTGATTACTTATTAAAAATCTGTTCTGAGAGCACATTAAGATGCCAGCACCACTGGGTTAAGTAAGTGCTAAGTTAAATAGATGCTACTCTTTACTTTTCCATAAGAAATGCATACAGCTAAGAAGGGGTTTCTCTTTGTTTCTGACAGATGTTCATTAATGCAGCATCAAATACCAGTGGCAGTAATGTCAAAAAATAATAATAAAATAAGTTTAAAGATGTTAACATACCATTTTGGGAAATGTTCTGCAAGTCTCTGTGATTACAGCGATTTCTCTTCCGTAAACGTAGATACAGAGAGTCTGTCCACCCTCTGAAATAAATTGAGAAAATGCAAACTGCTAAAGTCATATGATAATGATGAAAACACAGCTGATATTAAAAACTAAGTATGTTGTCTCTGAAAAACTCAGTACCCCAGTTATGTATATGCTTCTATTTAACCATCTCTCTCTTTTTGTGGTCATAAATCTTTTTAATCTTGAACAGGGTGGCCTAAAATAAAGCAAAGATACCTGCTCAGAAACCATAAACTGATGAAGAGTTTCTCTGACATTGTTCCATCCAGGAACAATGTTTTTATCCCGGTCTTTCAGATAAGGCACTTAAAAACCTTTTTGTTATACATCATTTATCAAAACAATTCTGTTGGTTGTTCACAAATTGACTTTTCAATTGGTTGTTATGGAGCAGTAAGTAAAAGAGAAGAAATATTGGCAGGGCAATCATTTCCCAACATCATAAATCTTGGACAGATTAATCTGAAAACAGGATACACTTGACTGATATAAGTTCTCTCCTTTATTTTGCACTGTTGAGAAAAATGAAAAAAAAACAAAACCAAAAACAAAACAAATGAAAAGGATAACAGCCCAGAGGGTGATGAAAAGACCAAGCTCCCAGCCATGAGTACATGGTCATTTCTATCTGGGCTGCAGCTGTTTGTTTGTTTCTTTTTCTTTCAGGAGCAGAAGAATTAAAAACTGAACACTGGGCCAAGGCTTATCACTGACAACTTCAGGGGCTGTTCTAAGCTCTGATCACTTGTGAGCTTCCCATTCTTTGGAGCCCAGACAAGTAGTGTGTACTGAGGGACTGGGCATTTTAACAGATTTTTAAACGTCAGTTTTGCTATGGCTCTGATAGAGAAGGCTCCACAGATCTTTCCTGTTGGTTTGCCAAGTACTAAACTGCCTTAAAGCAGATACTGTGTGAATATAGCTGAGGCTGAGAGCCTGGATTTTGCACAGGGAGTAAAAAAGAAACAAAAAGACCAAGTATATGGTGCAGCAGATATTTTTCCTGGAAAAAAGAAAAATGTTATTCTGCCAACTTTTAAATTCTGCTGGTAGAAAGCATCTTCAGGCTTGACCCATGCTTGGTTTGGCATTCAGCTGCATTCCTGATTTATCCTAGACATAAAAAATAAAAATTCTTTGAAACTTAGGTCAGATCAGGCACTAGTTAATGATTGTATCCTACAGCTCTTGCAGGATTCAAAAGCCTTTTAATGCTGGACAGAGAGATGATTAATAAAATGTTTTCTGGT
The DNA here is from genome assembly GCA_003676055.1 of Chloebia gouldiae. Lineage (NCBI taxonomy): Eukaryota > Metazoa > Chordata > Aves > Passeriformes > Passeridae > Chloebia > Chloebia gouldiae. The sequence goes on from QUSF01000003.1 coordinate 45,102,069, forward strand.
TTGCTTTTTGTTTGTTTGTTTGTTTGTTTTTGTTTTTGTTTTAATTTCACAGTTACAACTGCAGGCATTTCAAGGTGTTTTGTGCTTTGGACTTTATTTTCCTTCCCTTCTGGTAGGGAGTTTATTTTATTCCATTTATCCCTGCCACCTTCCCCAGCCACATGAGCCAAATTAACACAGCAAATTAGGTCACAGACTCTTTCAAATTCTCCTTTTGCTATTTCCCTCTAAATGCGTTAAAAAAAAAAAACAAAAAAAAAACCAAAACGTAGGAGGTGGAGAAGAAAGATTTTCCTCCAGTAGGGAACACTATGAAATAACCATGGGGATACCCTTTATTTCACTGTTTCATCAGAAAAAAGGAAACAAGAGGAAGAAAGGAAGATTTAAAAAAAAAAAAAAGAATAGAAAAAGGCTGATTTTTGTTACTTTCAGCAATGCTCTGCTTCCCCTGAATTATGTAGAAGAACTAGTTTATCTTTTATTTCTTTGGTTTTTCTCCTTCTAAATTACAGTTTCACTGGTTCTAAAAGCTTCCTTGAATTTCAGGAAGACTTGCTTATATATTTTAAATATATTTTAAAACCCTGGATCCAGGGTTGATCTTGGTTTTAGGAAGAGCAGATGCAGAGCTGAACAGTATTTTCTCTTTCCTTTCAAGCACTGGTTGGGGTTTTTTTCCTTGCAGTGCTCTGAGAGACCTAGAGGCTTGCTATGACTTGGCCACCCTGTCTGTTGGCTTACCCAATGGTGGAATTGAGAAATCCAGTGATCTCTGAGAACTGGGGCCAGTCAAACTCATCACTGAAAGCCATGGGGAGATTAGCAAATGATTTCTGAAAGAGAAATTTAAAAATCAACCCAGTTTCACCCTCACAGACATAAAATCCTCTTAGCAAATTTGAACACTTCTTAGCCAGAGCATTAGCCAGACAGCAGCAATTGTAACTACCATTAGTAGTGGTAATTATGTATGCATATGCTTAAAAAGTTGGCTTTTGTGAGACAGGTATATGAGGGGATGGAGGAAGGAAAAGCAGAGGACATGTCTGAATTGCAGCTCTTGGTTCCCTTTTTTCCTGAAAGAGTCTAAAACTCCTTTTTTTGTGAGCAGGTACTGCAGGTGCAGACCCCCGAGGCAGCAGCTGATTGCTCCACAATCTGTCCTGCCCAAAGGTGTGTCAGCCCTGGGCCCAGGAAGAGATGACAGTGTGATGTCCCCAGAGAATATGGCAAAGGCATAATGTCACATTCTCTCAAAGCTCCCCTGCCCTCTACAGCAGGATGAGCTGAGGGCTTCCAATTCCCTGAAAACCTCTGCCTGGTCGTCATTAAATTTTGGGGATGGCACTAAAGCAACAGGGTCAGAAAGGCCTCTGAGCATGGCAGGGACAAGGGAGAAGAACACATAATCTGACATAACCTACCTGTGCAAATACATGCATGCTATACCCTTCTCTGGTCTCTAATGCCTTTTTACAGCAACTGAAAGCCTCTCTACAGATGCAAGCCATGTTGCACATTCAAAACCCTGTTCTTTCCCACTTTGTTTTCTGAATGTCCCAAAAATCATGAAAAGTTAGGAAAATAGCCTTGATAAATTGTGCCACCTCAGAAGGACAGAACATGGAGTAAATTTCCAGCTTCTCCTAGTCTGGGGTTTGCTTGCAAAGACAAATGTATAAATCCAGTGTGCTCATAAAGAGGAAAACTGCTGATGAAAAAGGTAATAACCAAAAGAAGGTCAAAACATAAAATCAGAGAACCTACAGGCTGGTTTAATCCATATAATTTATTAGCTTCATTTTCTCTTCAAGCAATAGTGGGGTTTCCTTCAGACCTCGCTGTTATAAACAACAAGCAGGTGGGTAATTCTTTATCCAGGAGGCTCAGAGTAACTGAGAAGCTAGAGTACAGCTAAATCTTGTGCTCCCCACCAAGTTCTAATTCCAAGAAAATTACTGTTTAGGTGAATGGGAGCTATACTTGAGGATATGGGTTGAGTATATGTTTAAGGGTTTTGACTATAAGAGGATGGAGAGAGATGCAGGGAAAAGGGAGGAAAAGCAAGTAAAGAGGGGGTTGTGGGGGACAGAAAATCCTGAAGCCATGTTCTGAGCAGTCTAATGCACAGCAGATGCCAGTTTAAGCGTGTAACAGCATATTTGACCCACTTACAGTATATCTGCATTAGTTACAAGGTGAAAAGGGGCCTGTCTTAATTATCTTTCAGTTTGTTCTCTCTTTCTCTCTCTCACATACAAATATGTGTCCTTGTGTGTATGTGTACATACATATAAAAATAAAAAACATTATTTTTTATGGCTGCAGGGGAACCTCGAATTTGCCTGCTCCAAATCTGTTAGTTTTGTGTGCAAACAAGCACATAATCCAAGGGCACAGCTATGAGCAGAAGTGGAGGGATACAGCATAGCTTGGCCTTTTGCAATATTATCCTCCTCACAGGTTTGCATTAGAGATGAGAGAAACAATCTCCTAGGACAGAAAAAAACTCTGCAGGTATGATCTCTTATAAGTAACACATATATTAGAGTATAAAATAGATAATAATTATTTAGTATGTTTTAAACAAATCATTTTATGAACAATTCTCTCATTATTTACCATTGGCACTTCAAAACAATATCTTCATTGGACAAGTCCCAGTAATTCTTAACTGTTTGGTTTCTTTTCCCCTGCAAACATGGCTTAAATATGAATTTGCCAGAACCTAATTGAGTTGCAAATTGATTTGAGAGGAACGATTGAGCCCAGAATTATAGTTGCATTTGAAAACTGGATATGCATTTAGCATTGACACTGTTCCAACAAAGCACTTAAGGGCCAGACTTCTGAAGATATTTCAGCTCCAAAGGATGAAGATGAGTAGTTAATGGAAAATTCAGAAGAATGCTGAACCTTAAACTCTGCATTGATGTAGTCTGGAAAGTACAGCCTAACAGACTGTGTTGCTTAGTCTCAGATGCAAATGTGTCCCACTCTGGAGGTGCAACTGTGTTGACTTTTAGCATAAAACTCTCTTGAGCACAGCCTTGTTTAAATACCATTCTCTAGACTATTCTGGCTGAGAAACCTACTTCAGCCCACGTGGCAGATTTTAGCATAGAATTAGTAGAAAATTATTCCAGCCTAGCTTCAAATGCCATATTTTAGCATCAAATGCTTTAGATAGGTCTCATTCCAGTGAACACCCTCCTCTCCTAGATGTATCCTACCTTGAAGCATGGGGCAGCCAAAGCCATGGCTGATGCTAAATGCACACATTTAAGCACAGCCAAGCTGTGCTTAAATGGAAGAAGGTTCAGGGCTGCTGTGGCAAGAGATTTTCAAAATCAGAATACAAAAGGGCACAGGAAACCTAACACTCATATAAGCCTTTCCATCCTGGAAATCCTGATATCACTGAGGTCTACCTTACTTTGAATGAAAATTGGGTGTTTCTTTTAATAATGATTTTAATGATGTTCAAATTCTGGTGAGAGTATTAAGTATCACAGACAACTTCATTATTGTAAGTGTACAAATAATCAAACCTTAAACTCTCAAGGAAAGCACAGCCTATCTTTTTAAAAAGCAAAAATTGCATTTCTGCTCTATAAAGCTGCAAGGGATAGAGGTTTGAAATTAGCAAAGCTATTACCTTATTTCCCACAAAATGCAATGTTTTAGTTATGACAATACTAGCGTGGAGAAATCTGCCTACATTTCACTAGAGGATCTAGAGGAATGCTAGATAACATTTTTTAAAAGAATTGCACACATCAAACTCCTGTTTTTTTCCTAGTGGTGTGAAAAAACAGAAGTCAGAAGGATAAGTGTTCAGGACATCCTGAATCCACATTTAAAGAAATGATGAATTCTGCTAATAGGAAATAAATAATATGAAATAGTTACTTTAATGATATCTGAGACCCCCTTGAGTTTCTAGGCAAGCAGCTATCTACTGGACTATGGATAAATTTAGGACTTATTCTTCTCTTTATTCAGAAAAAAAGAGATCCAACAGTTTTAAATTGCGTCTTTCCAGAAAGGGTATTATCTCCATCACATTTATAAATATAGTTCTTTTACCTCAAAATAAAAATGTCTCTAAAATGAGATATGAAAGTTGTTTCTAATCCAGACATACAACAGAAAAATGCTGTAATTAGTAGCTATTTGGAAGTCAATAGTAAGCAGATGGACAGAGCAGCAGGAGCACAATATCCATCACTAGACATACTAATGTTTTCCACATTAGCTTTCTGCAAAAAAAATCTACCTCAAAAAACAACGCAGTATTTCTTCTGCTTTGCTAAACCTTCTAAAGTGCATGTCTAGTGCATTACACTTTTAGTGTCCAGATTTTTAGGGTAAAGGGATGAACATTCAGCTTAATTCTTGCTGAAACTCTTAAAAGTCTGGTAAACCCAAGAGCTGTTCATAACCAGAAAACCAAAATAAAGTTGATTCAACCCCTTCTTAGAGATGTATCATTCTCTTTGTGTAAGGTACCCGTGACTTCCCCTATACAGGAAAGAGTGGTGTTTTTTAGTTGTTTTGTTTGTTTGATTGCTTGTTGCAACTGGAGAAATAGCATGCCTGAGCTGCAGTTTTCAAAGACGTTTCCGCCTTTGGGTGGAAATAATGGGTGTTTCCCACACTGAGTAATGTCTTTGTGTGCTGTTTCTGGGAAGAACATGCTCTGAGAGGGATGCTAACTGTATATGTGACAGGCTCCTAGGTAAAGGCTTTGGAAATAGCATTGGAAAACAAGAGTGCCCCCTCTGATATCTAGCATGCCAGAGGACTTGATGTGGGAAAAGTGAATGATGCAACTTGATGCATCCCATACACCATGAGACATAAAACAGAAGCAGTCCCCCTGCACCAGATTACACCGGGGGCTATGACCCTTACAGGGCAGAGATAAGAGGACAGTAAGTTTCTAATTAGACCAGGAAATCCAAAATCCAATGTATAGCATCTTCCCAACAATGCTCTTCAAGTCAATATGAATTCCAAAGCTGTTCAGCCCAAATACCCATCTTGTCACCCCTATGCTGAATATCCAGCTACCCAAAAAACATCCTGAGTGAGTTTCTCATTCACATTGTCTTTTCTTTCTGTACTCATCCTTTGCAAGGTAGACTTCATGCAGCAAAATCAGGGAAAACAACCATTCTGCAGAGCTTCTTAATGAAGTACTCAGTATCTCTCCTAAAAAAAATATTTTCTTATTATTCTTAATATTTTCCTAATTAGCTTCAAAACTGGAATTAACAGCTGCCACTGATGTGGTGCTGATTAGCAGATGGGCCCACAGCATTGTTACCAAGTGTAAATTTTACTTTACACCTGTATATGTAAACACTTATATATGTAAACACATATAAGGATAAATATAAGTAAGAAATATGTGAAATATAGAAATCATATAAAATGAATATGTAAAAATATAGCAAAATATTAAAGTAATAAAATAATACACAGAATAAATCTAAATTAATAGGCACACAACTTTTTCCTGTACACATGATAAAAAATCTGGACAGGGCAGGAGTAAGGAAGTGCTATTTGAAATTCCATGCAGAGGTTTGAGGTTCTATTGAAATGAAAATGAAAGCTTTGAACTTACTCTAGTACTGACTGTGGATAAAACCATTTGACAAACTAATATTTTTATGTGCCTTATCAAAGAAATTTTGGCAGAATCCAAGCCGAGTGTCTTGAGTTAGCACAAGGGAACAGCAGGTACAAAAAGATGATGCCTTTTCCTCTCTTCTCTGAGGCCTAACTTCAAATCCTTGCTGTGGTCCCAGATTAAAGATGTTTCCTGTAAGATTAGGACATAGACTCTGCACTTTCTTGGTCACAAAACCATCTCTGGATGTGCTTCAAAATTCTCCTTGAGGGAAGCCTTGCACTGAAAAATTATTGAAGCCAGTTAATTTGTTAACTAAGCCTAGAGATGAAGGATATTTGCCAGTGGCTTTTAATACAACACAAGAGACAGCAGTCTTGGCCCTTCACAACCCCAAGGCAGTAAAATTGCTGCTGTTGACATCCTCCACAGAGAAAGCAAGACACAAAGGACAAGGAAGAGGAAGAGGCAGTGATAAAGTCTGAATTAGCTCAGAAATGGTATTGCTAGTGCTTTTGTGCTCAGGTGACAGCTTTCACATTCATGGTGAGCTCCAAATTAAATAACCTTTTACTTTTGCTAGAGTTTAATCACAGATAATAGTTTTTATACAACTGAGATCTCTGTACATCTGCATTAATATTTAACTGATGTGTTTTTGCCAGGTTGGTAGGAAAGCTTGGAAATAGTCCTAGAAAAAAACATGTTGTTTCCTATCCCAGACCTCACATATATTTTTCGGGCTTTACACAGAATGCACCAATTCCCTCTCCATGCAAGCTGCTCTGCACTCATCAGACAGTAACAATGAGCATCCAAATCTCACTTTTGTAATCTGCACTCCAGCTCCCAACGCTGGAGCTTGTGCCTTGGCATGCTATTAGCAGACCTTGACCCATCCAGCTGGTGGATCAGCAAGCTTCAAGCAAGAGAAATTCTTTCTAAATCTTCATTACAATGATAATAAAATGCTGACATAGTCTAAAACTCGTCTTGCCTACATGGCTTTACTACCAGCCTTACTGTCAGAATCATCCTTGCCATCAGTATTATGATCATATTTATTAGATGAGATAATCTCAATTATCATTAGTGCTAATTTATAATGTTCCTCATCAGCTCTGTCATCAGTGTCATTCATCTAATTGTTGCTCATAAGCATTTAACAAAGAAAAACAATGGCTAATCTGCAACATTTAAATCAGCTCTGGGAGCAAAAGTGGAAAAAAAACCCATTAAACTCTCAGACCTTCCATAGCACTGCAACTACTAACAGTCTGGAAAAAGAACTGTTCTCCAGAAAATGTCTGTAACCTTATTCTACAGACATCAGTGGATGTGTAGAAGGTTTTCATCAGGAAGGGTGGGCAGTGATGATCTGTCTGCCCACCCCTGTGCAACAGACCCTTGTGCAGAGAAGGACAAGGTACAGTCCTCCCTGGCTAGGGACTGACATCACTTCAGGGTAGGAAACAACAGTGAAGGTCGGGAACATACCTGCGCATTTATCTCATAATTGCAGTTTGCAGAAATGATCTTTTCCTCTCAATTATTTCATTACATGCCAGTAAGCTGTAACAAGCTCAGTATAGTTTACAGTCAGGGGCATTTTGTTGGTTTTTGAAAATAGGAAATGCTGGGATACCACCCAAGGATAGACATCAGTGTGGCAGTGATATTTTATGGTGACAGGAACTCTTGCCTTAAGGACAAATCTATTATAAAGACTTGGATGACCCTCAAACACCTGCAAATGCATTTGTTCAACAATCCTCAAAAACAGAACACTGGAGGTATGAAACCTATTTCACATATGCCACAGGATGAGGGAGAAGAATCCAGGGCACGTTATTTCAAAGCCAGATTCCTAAAGCAGAAATTGCCCAACTGTCAGTAGGGTCACTTCTGCAAACACTGTCACAGCAAGGAGCCATCCCAACCAGGCTGCTAATGGCAGGTCTGATCCCACAGACAGCACGGGTCTCCTTGAGCCGCAGGCACGTGCGTGGAAAGCCAGATGTCCCAGTTCGTGCCTCTGGCACAGCACCGGGACGCGGCAGCCAAACTCTTCCCTGACCCAATTGCACAGATGCTGGAGGAATGGCAGTAGCACGGGGCTGTGCTTTTTTATCTTCATAGGAGCAGATGCGGGAGGGGACTGATACACGTGAGACCATAACTACAAATTCCAGTGCAGTGAAGCATTTTGCACTTGTTTCCCCTTGGCAACCTGCAGCACGGCAGAGAAAGCAAATGGCAATCAGTGGTTTTGGCAAGCTGAACATGATTCCTCACCGCTGACATCTGTGTGACGGTCATCCACTCGGGAGGGATATGGAAGTGAGCGCCGGCCGAGTCTCCCAGGAGCACGACCCCTCTGGAGTCTGCACCTGATGGATGCATTTTGTTAGTCACATGGGCAGAAAGAGCAAAATGAAACCCAGCTTGGAGAGTGCTTAAAGAGGAACAGCAGTAGCAGCTGATGGAGTCACAGGGGTGACTGACTACACCACTCTTCACATGGCTTAAATGTTCAGACACTCCAATAGGATTTTCACTCCATCTGCAGCAGAAACTGTCTAAAAGGCATTTGCCAACAACCCTAGAGAAACAACTGGGAACTGGGCATGAAAAACAGGGGGAGGTCTTGCTAATCGGAAAAGAATCCTGGTTGTATTCAAATTCTGTGTTATTTCAGCAGAGGTTCTGCTGTGCAGACAGTGTTTATTTTTACTATCCATAGATTATGCATTAAAAAGTACTTAAACATTTAGGGAAATCGGATTACTCAGAAAATTGCTCAAAGCTTCTTATAACAGAACTGGGTGGCGGATGTGCTACTCATATGAGTATTTCTGCTAGAACAATCTGTCTGGTTTATAATTAATGTCACTTAACATTTGTAGATTAGCCTTTCATCTAAAAATGTTGAGGAGTCTTGCCAGGCAATGGTTCATCCGCAGGATACTGATTTCAGTGTGAGGTGAGGTGAGTGGCAACCACAGTCACTGCTGATTTATGAGGGTTTTATTTGTGCAGTGTGGACACACAGGCACCCACCCACACCGTGGTCAAGGAGATCAGCTGATGCCATCACTTCACCCCTTTAAGGCCTAATGTAGAAAAAAATGCATGTATTTATGGCAAGAGGTAAAACAGGACAAAAGCAAATGTTAAGCTGCTTCCCTAAATCTCAAAGCCATTACTCTGGGTTAGTCTCCAGGCATCAGAGAAGATACAGAGCTGACACCTCAGTTTGCTGCTGTCCCTGATCTATGTATTCAACTTCATTACTGAACTGACTTTTACCAGGAAATTACCAGCAGCCTACGTTTTTCAAGTTTCATCTTTACCCATCCTCAAGATTAAAAAACTCAATAATTTCGCTTTTCTCATGATGTTAAAAAGCCTGTTGTCTTTCCGTTGTCTTATGAATGTGCAAATATTGAAATATTTATAAAATTAATACATAAGATACATGATACTCTAATGATTTACCTTTGCAGAACTTCTCTTCATAGGGAATTCCATCTTTCGGATCCACACCCTGTTGGAGAAGGGAAAGGGTAGATAACAGTACCTATCTAGGACCTGAAGAATGGCAGTGCAAAACAGAGACTGAGAATTTAGTTATTCTTGAATGTTTGCCTGCAGGAGTCACTGCATCATAATAATGATGTATTCCATTACATTATTTTAATAAGTATATGTGCATTTTAATTAATCATATAAGCTATAATTTAAACAATCATAAGCATCAATAAACAAAATATCAGCTAATAAAACCAGAATAAATAAAAAGGAAATATTTGTAAACCAAATGAAAGACTAAAGAGGACAAAAGAGAAGCAGCAATCAGGAAGATGCAACTTCATTTACTTACCCATATGCCATTGCAGTTAGAGTCACCTTTTGCATCCCAGTTATCAGGACTAAAATGGAGACACAAAAGGATAAGAAACGTCACCAAAAAAAATTTGGGAGATCAGATCCCCCAGTGCCATTTTTCACCAAGATTAAAAAGGAATTAGAAATTCCTTTCTGCATGGAAGGGTGGGGTTTTCCCCTTTTTGGATCTAGCAGTGGCAATTTTTCCTAGCAAAATGCAAGCACAAAATGCAACATTAATTTAAAGCTAATACTGGAAGTTGCTGAATGAAGCTTTTAGTCAGTGGTATGGTTTCCCTCCCCACCTCTGGTCTGTCTGACCAATTTTAGCTGCAGATGCCTTAGAGAAAGGAAAGAAATGCATGCACCACCCCTGCAAAGGAGTCCCATCCTGGTCTTGATCGTCCCCTCTAGTCTCCCTCACAGCAAAGTCAAGCAACAGGCAATGATATGCTGTCTAAGAGTATGGTCAAAACAAAATCTGGAGCTCATTCTTCTTAAAGCCACAGTTAATAAGAAGCCTTTAAAAGAATTAAAGTCCTTACCGCCTGCCAGGGTACACGGTTGTGTTTTTGTCGTTGCAGTCTCTGCCTCGCCAGTGATAGCCCCTCAACGTCTAAAGGCCAGGAGAAACACGCAGATAGGACAGCCATTATTACTCTTACACTTTTAATTTAAAATATCTAAAATGAGAATCTAACTCAAGGTGTAGGAATAAAACCCAGTAAACAGGTTGAATTCCAGAGTTCCTTTGCTAAGTTTTGATAAGTGACACCTAGCATGCTTTGGTGCAGAAATACGAAAAGTTGGCAATTTATTTTTTTGTTCAATATGACTTCACCTCTTATTAATTCAGTAAACAACCACTCAGCAGCAGAGCAATTTGCTTCTGCAGGGAGCACAGCTTTATGTGTGCATTTCCCCAGGTGGCACACATGAGTGATTGCTTTTTCAGGCAGGAAAAAACCCAACATTTTATGACAAAAAAACCTTCCATTCATTTTATTCCTATTCCTATTTTCACATGAATGGATAAGACTTTGCAGAAAGTAGGAGGAATCCCAGAGACATCCTCATTATCAAGGGATTACTGTACAAAAGGAAAGGCTTTGCTTACCGGGAAGGTACTAAATTTATCTCCATCAAAATCTTCAAAAGGCACTTTATTTCTTAGAACACTAAAAAACAAAAACAACCCCCATAGTGTTAATATATGGAAGGGAATCTATTAAGAAAGTAAAAAACACAGTGAAGTGTACAGAACAGATAATAGCTGCCATGATATTCACTGCCCTACATGCAGTTGTGCCTCTGTGCTTGTACTTCAGCAAAGTGATCCTGCCCAAAAGAGCAAATTCTGTATTTCGATATCCACTGACTGAGCTCTGGAGGTGAGGCTGATGGCTCAAAGTTGAACCTGCAGTCTCTAAAACAAACTAGGACAACAAACCTGTGGTAAAAGTTTGGTTTGGTTTTATTTTGGTGGTTTTTTCTTTTGGTTGGTTTGGGTTTATTTTTTCTTTTCCTTTTTATTTTTTTTTAGCTACAGAAAGGGGAAACTAAAAAACTTAAAACAGTGAGAGAGAGAGAGAGTGCATGAAGGAGAGATCAGAAAATCTGAGTTGAACACATGCAATCCAACATATGATGTACAATTTCATTCCCTTCCACTGTCTGAACTCACAGGGCTCAAACTCAGCTTATGTATTCTGACCAACATTTCAAAAGACACTTGCAAGATTTTTCATGTCAATCGACCAGTTCCCAATAAACTCCTGATATTTGCAGTATCAATTAAATGAGCAGAAATAGGTGAGCAAGTTAGTCTTGGCAGTTGAATCAGTCAAATATACAGCTGATAATCCTGATTTATTGTTAGACCTTTTTGAGTATTCCTCCAAGTCATTGGAGTACATTGACAAATATGCTTTACGAGTAATTGCCCAGCTCATGTCCTTGGCCTTTCTTAGAAACTGACTCAAAGTCAGCACTGTCATGACTTGTTTTTCCTGGATGCCACCTTAAACACCTCGGGATTGTTCTATGCTTCACAACTGACATTCAATTTGGGTTCCTCACAGAGTTATGCAGGTGCTGGTGGCCTTCCTGCACTGAGACATGGGCACCACAACTGGGTGAACAAATGAAGTGAAGAAGTTTCTTGGGCTCAGAAAATCTCAGGAGAAAAGTGGCTTCCTCTTGCAGATGCCTTATCTGTGAGTGTGTCACTTACTTGAGCTCTGGGATGTGCTAAAATTGAGCAAATGGTTTAAGCACTAAAACAACCACAAGGATCCCTGTGAAGAATATTACTTACCTGAACCTTGTGCAGGCTCTTTCTGTACTACCTAGACAGTGATTTTATAAAGAAAACCAGCACAGGTAAATATTGGAAGCTCTGTTAGCTAAGGATGACTTTTGAAAGAAGCAAATTTACCATGTTCTGCTTTTGGTTAAAGACTGAAAATGTATACATACTATGTAATCTTCTCACACAGGTTAGCCAGAAGAGGAAATGTGCATACACTTGAGAACCCCATGAAGTTTTTCTGGAGAGGAAGAAAAATAAAAGTAGATGGATGCATTAGTTCACAGAGGTGGTGTAGCTTGGGATATTCAGTGTTAGTAAATTACAGAGTGTATTTTCTGCCTAGAAACATCCAAAAACTCCAATGATGCCAATAAGGATGCTACATGCCAGAGGATTTAGATCTGACACAGCAGTCAAGGATTAAGGCTGAGCATTTTACCAACCAACTATTCTTGCTTTCAAAGACTTGTAAAACTCAAAAAGGAAAGAAAAAGTTCCGGTCTTCTCTTCTCTTCTCTTTGTCTTCTCTCATGTAATCAATTTTTTTTTTTTCATTCTTTGTAAAAATTAGTGTTCTCAAGTTTGGTAAAGATGGTGGCACCTGACACAGTGCAAAACTAGTGAAAGCCACACATTTGGAGCCATGAGACTGCATGCCAAAGGCCAGGGACAACTCGAGGAAGAGGAGAAATGAGAGGATCCAGACTGTGCAGAGAATACTCTTGATTTTTTTAAATGAGATTTTTACCTGGAAATCTAGATTTTATCTTGGCCAAACCTGTAAGATATAAAAGACAGCTGCTGCTAGAGAAACTCCTTCAATATTAGTAGCCCATATCCTTGGGCCAATCCAGTTGATGCTCCAGGTTGCCAGGAAGCTTCAGAAGCTGAAAGAGACCTTCCTAATGAATTGTGTTGCATGGGCATTTAATCCCACAGACACACTGCTCATGTGGCTTCACTGTAAGTTCATTTGGTCTTGAAACACTGAGGGTGCTCAAGTGGTCTCTAAATGCAGAGGGATAGTTGTGCACAGCCCAGTTCTCGGTATTCACTGAGGCTAAATTTACCATGCAAATATGGAGCAGATGAGCAGATGGGCATATTCATAACATTATGCAAAGAAGGGTAATTGTTTATGCAGACATAGTACTTGAAAGCTCTGTCCTTGGACCAACTGCCATGTGTTACATACTTTATATACACCAAAAAAAAAGAGCAAAGTAGTCCTCAACCTATTGATATTACAATCCATGCCCTTTGTGAAACAGAAGGTACAGCTTGGGTACAGCTCAGTAGAGGCCAGTGGAAGGTTATTACACACCATTACACACCAGTGTATACAGCTCTGAGTGACAAAGAAGAACTTTGAGGCAGCACAGCAAGGCAGTGAGGTTAAGGAGCGTAGGGTGTTGCCTTGCAGCTCCAGAGAAGGTGTTTGCTTGGAGAGGTAACAAGGGGAAATGGAAATAAGGGTCCCATGCTGCCCAGAGAAGGAGGCCAAGCACAGAAATATGCCAAAGCCAGGATCTCAAGTGGAAAGGAGAACTGGGCTAGTGGAGAGGGGACAAGCCCATAGTACAAAGATTGCAGCCAACATTTGCTCTGGTGACTGAAGTGACCATGCAGCAAGATGAAGATGAAAAAGAGCAGTACCTTTCTCAGGTACCACTGAGAAGGAGGAGGAGGAGGAGGAGAGATCTGCAGTGGAGCAGGAGCTGTAACAGTGCACTTTCTGAAGAAGGCAGAAGTGAAATCAAGGAGAAAAGAAAAAGGAAGGCCAAAGAGACAAGAAACCTGAAAAAAGCTACCAATTAACTTTCTTCAGCTCTGTCTAACATAATCAAATGACAAAGCTTTAGTCACACTAGCTTGGAGGGGGAGGAGGCACTGGGGGAGTGAAAGGAGAAACCAGAACACAACCACAAAAGAAGTGTGGAGAAAAAGCACCCAAAAGCAGCCAAGGAAGTGGGGCCTTTTCTGAAGCTGAAAGGCCAACCTGGTTCCACTGCTGCCCCTCCAGTTTCCCTCTGCACCTCTGTATTCAAGCTATTGGCTGCCTTAGGGCTGTGTCCTGCAGCATGGCTGGGACACAGCCCTCCTTTTTGCTCTGTGTGTATGGTCAGGGGGGCAGAGAGCATGAGGGATGCACAGACAGGATGCCACTTTTTTCACAGGGATTTACAAACCTATGAATGGTTCCTGGAAAGAGGAAAGGAATCACTTCCTCCCCTTCTTCATGTAGGACTAATCCTGCCAACAGAAGCACCAGAGATTCTTTAAGCCTTCCATCAGGCTAAGATTTGCAGGGTCTTTATCTGAGCTGTCAGCTTTTCACTTCAGCCTAAGTCACAGTATGCAAAGCCTTTGAAGTTAAGGCACCTGGAGCCAAAACCGCACTAGAAAGACAAACTACAGGGCTTGCAAAAAATAAATACATAAGTAAACCCTCCTTTTATTCTGCTCACAGGCTGTGCTAAAAGTTTACCCTTTGCTGTAAACAGAATAAAATATTTCCTTTTTTCTCAGCTAGTATTTTGAAAATTCTTGCTGACTGGGTCTCCACTGATTTCAAAGGAAGGTTCTTCTGCAGTCACAAAGACTGCCCAACTTTGGTGGGAGTGGATGCATGATGATGAGCTGACAATGCTATTGCTGAGGACCAGCTGCAGCAGCATTCCAAAGCCCAGCAGCCTCTGGCTCCACAGCCTTTGTATTCCCACACCAGGTGGGACAGGGAGATCTGGAGGCAATGCTGTAGCTCTGCTTGGCATTGTGCAGGAGAGTGGCTCATTGTAAGAATATAAAAAGGTAAAAGATTTTAGAAAGTGCAAAAAGGCCCTAGAAAGTAGACATAAAGCTGAGAAAGGCTGGGAAATTTTAAAACCTTTTCATGGGAAGCTAGGAAGAACTAAGTGAATACATTTATATTTATCATAAGGAACAAGAAAGAAAAAGAACTTATTGATAGTTTGAGATGTGAAAAGTCCTAGATATATGCTTTGTAAAGATAGAAAAAGTTTCAATCTTATATAATGAATTATTGTGTATTGTAGGAATATAAAAAGGTAAAAAACTTTAGAAAGTGAAAAAAGACACCAGAAGGTAAACAGAAAGTAGATTTGCATGGATGTTTGTTTCTCTGTGTCTCTTGCTTTTTGCTTGTATGATACAAACAGATAATAAATCCTAAGTCTGCAACCAGTCAGGGTCCCATCCCATTTTGTGAGACTCGGACCGATCCAGCAGAGCTTATCTGACCTTCGAGGCTGTCTTGGGCTACTCTCAAAAGGCAAGGAACACAGGTATTTGTGTGAACAGGCTCTACTGGGTCCTTCCGAGCAGAGACAGGCTACAATTGCAGCATGAGTTGTTGACAGAAGATGGGCTACTTGCCCCTATGTAACATGAGTGAGCAGGCCAGAGATCAGCTTATGTCCTTCTCTGCCTGTCAGCTCGCTTTGGGCTCCCTCCATGGCTTCCCACTTGTCCCACTGCCAGGCTGTGACTTGCAGGGACCTTGTAGTCATCACAGGATTGTACAAATGGTGCCTGCTCTCATTAAGTGACAGAACTCTAATCATCATTCTTTCATTGCTATTGCTCAAAGATGCCCCTTAGTATCTTCTTCACCCACAAGAAAAGTTAATGCTAGAGGTGCTCACAGTGATTGATTACACTAATATCCTATTCATTGCCTGTTAACATTCCCTAATGACATTTCTGTAATTATTTTAATTGGTTTTACTAAAAAGAATAGCAATGAACCCCTAATGCTTGTTGGTGTTTGGTTTAAGCCAATGCCTTACAGATGGCTCACTCCTTTCAATGAACGGAGACATTTATTAGAATTTTTTTTTAGTTGTAGCTGCTTTCACTGCATCTCTACATCTGCTGAATATCTTTTCTTTTTCCCAAACTCATAACGATCCTAAGAAATTCCAAGTAAATGTGAAATCCTGGGATCCAGATGGATCTCCCATTCTCATTACAACAGCTATCATCACATCTCTTTGTTTTGTGCAGAGTCACACACAGCTGCCATGCCAAGATGGGGACAATTCACTTGCAAGAACTTCTTCAGAAAGCTTTCCCCAAATATACAATGCAGCAAAAGCAACCAAAAGAGCAGATATGGAAAGATTTAACAGATCCGATTTGACTTTTTTGTATAGCATGAGCCAGAGCATGAAAGAGCCCAAATGAATGTTTTTCTTTCTTCACTGATGTTTATGCAGGGATGTCCTACCACAGCTGGGGTGTTTCTGGTTCCTCACCCACACACTCAGCCAGGTAATCTTCTCCCCAGGCAGTGAGAGCACTTCAGCTCTCACTAAGGTGTATCTGCCTGCGCAGGTAGGATCATGATTTGGGAACCTTGAGACTGTGCAGATGATTTCCTTACTCTTTCATCACACGCTGCTGCTCTGGGATACATGGCTTATGCAAGGATGATTCACACTGTGCTCCCTCCTAGAGATTCTCTTTTGTGTTTCTTACTGCATTGTTTTTCTGGATCTGAAAATAACTTCAATCTGGGTGAGTGGGAAATTGCAAGCTGAAGAAATGCCTCTAGAAATGTTATTTTCTATTTTCCAGGTTGAAAATAAGTTTCAGCCAGGGTCATTACAGGAAACACTCTAGGAATAACCGCAGGAGAGGCCTGAGCAAGCATGTGATACGTGTTTCAATTTGAGTTGACCTTGCATTGTGCAGGAGGTTTGGAAATACATTGAAACCCAACTGTGACCTTTCTGCTTCCAGTCTGTTTGTCCTTCCTGCTGGCAAATAGGCAGCTAGGAGCAGCAAGGGGGTGAGGGCCAATAGAGATTAAGAGAGGTATCAGGGCTTTGAGCAGTTTTGAGGATACATGAGAGTAAAGGCAAAATAGGAGAGCCTATTGCACCCAAAGACTGATGCCAACCATGCCACCCTACCCAGGACAGCCTGAAAGGATGTGGTATGCCCATCCCAAGAAAGTGGGATGTGGCTGCCCATGTGAGGGACTCAGCCCAATGTGCCAAGGGTATAGCACATGCAAGGAAGCAAAGGAATTTTATCCCACAGGGCAGCACCCCCATGCCAGTCCCTCTCCAGCCCTGTGCCCGATCTCCAGCTCACAGAGACGACCTGCTTGGCTCACAGCATCTCATTACAGGTGTTAACTGTAACGTGGGGACCTGCTCCAGGGAAAGAAGAATAAAAATTTCATGCAATTTGAGTGGAAATTGCAGGCCATCAGTAGCACAGCACTGAATAGGAAAGGAAATGAGTAAGAGATCCTGCTGGCTGCTGTTCTGTGGGAGCTGAGGCCCTCTCAGACAAGCGTCCCTCCAGTGTTTTGTTTATTTCCCTGGCTTGGTAATTTGGCAATTGCCCAAAGGCTAATTAGGCACCTCAATTTTCACTTTTGCAACTAGCATCACAGTAAGGATTCAGGAATAAGCAATATAAATAATTTCTTCACAAACAGTTAAAGCATTTCCTCTGCATTAAGTGACTTAACTGGAAGCAAACTCGAAGGCTGAACTGACTCACCTAAGTGAACCTAGCAGAATAAAAGCTGCTACCCTTCTCTGCGACCCTTCAGAGATCCACTACAAATCTGAGAACTCTTGGAGGCAGAAAGATTTCAAATTCCATTTTTCATATTTTAGAGGCAAAGGCCTCCTCTATCTCATAAATACAGGAAAAATACACAGAATTTGCATTCAGGCCATTGCTTGAGTTTCAGACAGCCCCAAAGCACAGTTGCTCTGCTCTGAGGCAATGAGTCAGTTCATGAGGCACCCACTTACATACAGCTACAAGGCAGCTGCATTTTTCGTTATTTTTTATGCTCCCCCCACACTTTCATAATGGTTCTTTATTTCTCCCTCTCTTTCTTCCAGTGTCACCTGATAGAGCAGATCCTGTATCAAATAGGAGTGAGTCAGCATCCAATTCAATGCTAATCAGGAGGATTCACAGTCAAGACAAAACAAACAAGGACTCACTCCTGATAAAATGCCAGTGAAACACCCTAATGACATCGATTTCTTACCAGGTCCTTGGAAGTCTTCATAATTCTTTTTGCTTTTCTTATTGCAACACTCAGTCCCACCTAGGAGAGCAGGAACAAAATGAAAAACAACCAGATCAGCCTCACAGTATCCTACCAACTTTTCTCCCCATTTCCTACCATTTTTTCTATTTTAATATCAGTCACAGCACAGAAATGATGTATGAGTCCACAAACTCCTCATCAGTTACTTTTTATTGGACTAACAATCAATTATCCAGTCACCTTCTATGAAACTCCAGTAGCAAGAGTTCATTTATTTTGCTCCAGGGCATCATTTATTTCCCAAGGAAAAGTCCAGATCAGTTGAAGAGCTGAAATTCATATCCTGACTGCACTGCATGAGCTGCAGAGGACATACTTCTCTAGCGACTCCTCCTAAGGAAAACTCATCTATTAAAAGGCTAAAAGAGCATTACTCATGTAACATCAGTCTGACTTGTGGTGGGAGGGTACAGAGGAAACATTTGCTCTTGCATGGATAAGGGTTATACTCAGCTGAGGTTCATCCTGGCAGGGGAGCATGGCATGCAAGAAGGTACAAAGCAGGGAGTAGAGTTTGGAAGGAAAATCCCTGGTTAGGATCCAGGCAGGTTAGCTTTTATTCTGGAAATACTGCCCTGGAGAGCAAGTTCTTGCTGACAGCATCAAGGTAGTTTTTCTGTTGGGTCCATGCCAACTTGTGCTGAAGAGGCATTTTGGGATACCTCCACAGTGTGGATACTTATACCTACATAGAAAGAAAGACTAGAAGGACCATTCCAAGAAAAGGTCTTGGAGAGGCATCAGGTTGGCCATTATAAGGCCACGGGTTACAAATAAGTCAGCTACTAATGACAGACAAATAAATCCTGAAATTCCTTTGCACACAAGCTCTTTGAAGGAGCAGAGGAAATTTTGTGCAAGGAGCACCATCCATGAGTGTGAGTGACAGCCAAGGACCAGCTCTGCTGGCAGCGGGACAGATGTGCCACGTGTGGTGCAGCAAGGTCAAATTGCATGCTGATGGCTGCTTGGAACTGCCAGGATCCTGCTCTCCAAGCTTTCCCCAAGGCTCTGCCATTGCAAAAACCTCAACAAATACATCTTTACACCCCATGTGGTCCACAGCCTTGGGTGCTGCCTGAAGAAGTGTTGAGGCATGGGCAATAAGTAGCTGCTGTTTCTGCACTCTGCCATTAGTTGACCTGGCCTTAAGAAATTTGTATCACAGCACAGAAAGATCACACTGCTTCTCCTGCCACAAGGACTCTTCCCAGTCATGGAGGTGAGGGGATGCCCCAGATATGCTCATGTCATATTTAACAACTCTGATGAACAGCACTTTCCAAATTCAGCCATATCTTTCCACAAGAAAGGAAGTTCTCACAACTCCAGTTTAGGGAAAAAAAAAAAAAAGAAAAAGAGAAGAGACAGTCAGAGGAGTCTGGGAGGGTTGAGGTAACATCAGTGTGCTCCCTGCTGCTGCTCCATTTTCAATTCAGGACTATATTCTTGTATCTCAGTGATGACAATGCCCATATGTTGTGCTGCATTTATTAGGCTACCTTTGAAAATATCTGTGAGATATGATATGTGACATAACTAAGTGACGGCCTCTGTCCTCCTCCTCAGCATTCAGCATGATGAAGGATGAAAACACAGTTTGCTCTCTTTCAGCAGGAATAACTACTTATGTTCTGTAGGCTTTGAGAATTGGCAAAAAAAAACCCCAACCTTAAAATAAAAAAGGAACTAAAATAAATTATTTTTGAAAATGTTTCAAATGGAAAAAAAATCCAGAATATTACAAACACATTAGCACCTGATTTTTGTTCAAAACTGTTAGTAGGGACAAACTGTTCTGTCTGAAAATGACCTGCTATCAGTCCCTCCTACAGCCCAGCCTAAGGACATTACTGCCAGCCTAACATCAGCTGGGTCTGAGGGCTCTGAGGTAAAGTCATCACAAGTTCATATTTATCTGGACAGAGCTACAGGAACTCAGCAAGGGGGAAAATAAGATGCTTCAGCAAATGCTATTATTACAGCATTTGGAAAAAAAAGAAAATATCCCTCATGTGATGGCACCTTATTGAACAGTGGCATGCCAGATTAGAATATTAAAGCAGACTTTATTTGTATTTAAAGTAATCATTGCCAACATTTTTTGTGCTGGGGATAAAATTTATCATGTCATTATAATTGATTTAGGCAGTGATCAAAGCAAATTAATTAACCGTGATATTCAAGGGTCAAAAATTTATGGTGAACAACACAAAGGGATATGGACGGATAAGCATAAGCAGCAAGGAACACAGACTTCTAAGCTGCTGGGTTTTAATATATTTGTCACATAAATATATGTAGTTAATATATGTTTAATTCATGGTGTCTATAGTCTTCTAAAAATTAGGGTATGTCACAAATAGATGAGAGAAGCTAGCAATGAGCCAAGGCATTGTTTTCTAGTTACTTCCCCTGGGCAACTGCTGTCCCCAAAACCAATCATGCATCTTATGTTTGCCATAGTTATGTTGTACAATACCAGCTGCTATCATTTCTGCAATAAAATTACTTGAGAGGCAGATGTGAAAAATGGCTTGAAATTGATTATAATAGAAGGAAAATTCCCAGAGAGGTAGGACTTATCAATCCTTTTCTGCTGGGCAGGGTGGGAGAGATGTTTCTCTCACTTCACAAGTTCCTTCACTCCAGGATGGACTGTGGAAGACTGGCAGCTGAAATATCCACTGGGAAGAAAACACTCCTGGTTTCACGGGTCACCTGTAATCCCTGGCTGACACCAGCATGTCAAACCTGCTGCTGAAGGCCATACCACCCATACAACCTCCCCTGCTGCACCTTGGCTTGCCAGGAGCCTCCTCCCTTTCCCATGGCATGAGAACACCACCAAGGAGGGGTTTCCCTAGGCTTCAGCAGCTGATGGATGAGTCCTGGGGAGCAGCCAGCACCATTCACCCCAGCTGGAGCAGCCCTGCCTCCCTGTGTGCACAAGATATCCAGCCATGAATGAGGCTGAGGGCAGGGTGTCACTGGGATTTCATTCACTGCCTTCTTTAAGTGTTCTCCACAAAGACCACATGTTCCCAAGTAATGATTTCTTTTTTTGGCAAACAAGTATTTCTCATAGTAAACAAAAGCATGAACCAACTCTAATTCTCTCTCATTTATCATCCTTGTTAGCCAGCTTTTTCCCAGAAGACCAGATATTTACTAAACTCTCCAAGTTTTCCTTCTAACTAATTTTTAGCATCCTTTAACCAAGAGTAGCAAGATAGCAAGAGCTTGTCAAATAGCACAGCTAAAAGTGGGATTCGTTCATGAGCAACGCTTCCTTGTCCTCACACAGTAATACCCACAAGGCTTTGTAGAAAGTCAGTGAAAGATCTGATGGAGAGTACACAAACCAGCATGAGTGCTTGTGGCAGTGATGCTTATTCAAGCAAGATAAAATTATAAGAATATAAACAGTATATTTTTGCTGATGAAAAATGACTTCCACAAAATCCTATTGATGGAGTTTAAGACAAAATATGCAGCTGAAGGGTCTCTGATAATCTGGAGCATAAAAGTGATGGGAAGCAGAAGAGGCACCCTGAAAAGCAGAAAGATGGAGTACAAACTTCCAGCACAGACTGTTTTAGTGATTGCTAAAGCACTACTACAGTGCTGAAGTTGAGCTATAATTCTGGCCCCAACAAATTAATTAAAGTATTGCCATTTAACCAAACAGGCCAGCTGGCTTAAAACAATCTAGAGACAAGCTGAGAATAATCTCCAGCAAACCTGTTTGTTCCCAGGGCCAGAAAGGAATCTTGGTAGGCACTGCATACAACTCTTCACCCTATTTCAGCCCTTTTCACTCACTAGAGGAACATCCCTGTATTACACAACCTAGTGCATAAAGTCCTCCAGCATATGAGCTGATAAACATTTTTGGCTAAAACATCATCCAGTCATCCTAAACCAGGTATCTTGGGTGCCTGTACTACTGTCAGTCTTCTGGAGTGATTCTGCAGCCCTTATTAGAAAAACTGTTGTTGATGTGGCTTAAACTACAAAGTGCATTACAGATGTACCTGGAACCACAAAGCATTTTATAGCAGCTTCAGACACTGTCCACTTTTCAGCCACCTTTAGTAACCCTTCATTTCTGATGTGCCCTATTTGTTTGTCTCTTTACTTGAAGGAGACCCCAGTGTTGCCATCCTCATACTAATGGGCAGAGGAGAAGTTTTGCTGTGCTCTACAAGCCACTGGTGGCAAGAAGGGGCTCACAGGACCCCTTACAAGGGACAACTGGTTGCGTGGTCATGCTGGTGATCCAGGAGCTGCAAGGGCCCCTTCCAATCTTCCCTACCAGCATCAGAGGTCTGTCCCTGAAACTGATTGTCAGCAGAGGAGCCCACCATGCCCAAGCCCCAGCAACAGGGGGCTGCCCTTGCCCAGGCTGGATGTCCTTCTCCTCCAGCTCCGTGCTGAGAACACTGAACTCCATGCAAACAGAGTAATATTTTTTATTCATAATTACAGCAAAGTCTTCCAGAATAATCACAGAGTGCTAATAGCTCCAGGCAGCTTGGCAAAAAGAAAAAAAAAATTGGGCTAATTTGTTAGAGACCAGGGAAGTATGTAAAGTGATGAAGTGATGCACATATCATTTACATGGATTGCAGCATCTCCATTAAGTAGATACTTTGAGAGGCCTCTGAAGCAGGGGCTCTTCCTTCCTCAAAACACAAAACCTCAGTAAAGCAACACTGCACAAACAGAAGAAAATAAACTAATGATGGAAAAAGCATGTTGATATTTTCCACTTTCTAGTTTTTTTATCTAGAGGCAATTAAAATCTGAGCATTATGCATCCATCAGGTAACATTATTTCTTTTACTCCCTTTGCCAGTACAAATATGATACTAATTGTGGGAAAATGGGCATCCAAAAGTCTAAATGAAGTACCTGAAAATCAATAGTGTTGAACAGAACAGTCATTAGTATTAAAGTCTTGTTCAAACACTCGGCAGGGGACTGTGCCAACATTTGCAGACTCATAAAACTGAAGTGATAAATCAAATTACAAACTAAAGAAGCAAATGTGAGGTAAACTGCATTTTATGCACCTGTGTCTCTGATTGTGTATTAATTTTTTCACCCACAATTCATCTTTACTCAGTCTGACTAGTCACAGAGTTACTGTGGGCAATTTATCAACCACTTGAGCATGAATTCCAAGCACTGCTCTTCTCCTCCCATCTCCTCATGCTCTCTCGGGGCACAAGGGGAGACAAAAAGAAGGGCACAGTCAGTGTAAAAAAATTGTTTTGTTGGTAGATTTCCCTTATTCCTGTTGAGAAACAAATACCTTGACAGAAAGGGGTTTAATTACCACTTGGAAGGGAAGAGGGTTTGCTTGAGCTGCTTACTCAGAAGGACAGTCTCCAGGCCATGCAAAAAAGAGTCCAAATTTTGTTAAAAAAAAAAAATAAACCAAAGCCCTACAACATTCAGCCATTTTCTTTGTGGACAGTGCGCTCACTGAAGTGGTTGCTGGAGGTGGAAGGAGATAACAACTTGGTCATACACCTGCTCTGGGAGATGGGTAAGAGTTCACAAAGATGTGACAGCAACCCCACAAGTGGCATCCTTTCCCCTCTGTCTGATCAGCCTAGCATTTCAACACAGGTGTTCTAATTTCTTCACAGGAGCCACCTTGATTTAAACAGCCCCTCTCTCCAGGCTCCTTAGCCTAACTCACTGTGCAGCCATGGCGAGCCCATCCCTCTCTTTCAGTGCAGCTCATTGCCTGCATCCTCTTTCACTTCAAGAGGCACCCTGCACTTCTGACACTCAGTTCAAGATGGGGGGATTTCTGATGGCACCTGTTTGATGAAGTTTGGGCAATATTCTGGTTGAGTTGAGTTAGTGTGGGCCCTCTCTGCTGCTTGCACTTGTCTTCTTTCACCCCTGTGTGGTTGCACACCCATAGATCTCTGTGTTCACGTATCGTGGAGCACAGACTCACACCTGAGGTAAAACTAATGTTACTGTCATTCTTGGAAGGCAAGTGTTTCCCCAGACCTTAATATTGGCAGAACTAGATCTATATTGGAGATGAACTGCAGGTCATTAAAGCCCATAAAAAGATTGCCTGATTTCAATGACTGCTGGACTAGACCCTGTGTGAAACACCTCATGCAGACCAAACATGCCTTTCTCCATCCAGATGCAGGGAAAAATATTTCCAAAAATAAGTGCTGAAATGAATGGCTTGCTTTTCAGCACCACCAAACAACCCCCATCACTCACAGGTTTTAGTGTGACTGGAGGTGCGTGATGTCTGGGACAGAAAAAATTACTCACAGCCAAAAGAATCCCAAAACAAACAGCATATTCAGACACCTATGCAGATATCTACGTGTGCAATTATAGCAAAGGTCTAGGACATGCAATCAAGGACCTGAAAATGTTGTAGCAAGTAACTGTACATCACAGAAGCGGTGGTAATTAAATATGAATTCAGCCTGTGGCAGGAGATAACGCACATTAGCTTAAACCTCTTGCACTGCAGACTAATCCAAGTCAAATAGCCCTGCATTTGCAGCAGGTAACTTGCACCCACGCAGGCTGTCACAGCAGATCAGGCAAGGTGGGGATCACTCGTTGTGCTGTGGTAACATGGTGTCATAGATGAACCTCAGCTGAGTATCCGCTTTGGGTTATTGCACTGCTTAACAATAAAGTCCCCACTCTTCCTCTCTGATCCAGACTGGTACAAGAGAATTTGACCCTGTGACTCCCACGCACCCTCAACCCAGTGGATGAGGGTCCATACAGCTAATGTGTGTTATGCACCTTTTGTTCAGACTTTTTTAGGAATGTCCATGCTCTAAATGCTTATTTCCTAGACAATGCATGTGCAGTGGAAGCCTTCAAACTGTTCAATTCCAGCTTAAAAGACATTCCACAATCAGTAGTTTTAAGAAAAGTGGGAACCAACTCACCTTTGGAGGAGAGTAGAGATGACAAAGTGGTTGTCCTGGATCCTGTTTACACAGCCTCAAGGAATGGCAAACCACATCGGCATTCATTTCCCTGTCTATGCTGAATGAAATGGTGCATAAACAAAGACTATTATGTTCTTCTGGGCTCTTGAAAGTAGAAGCAATTTCCATGGGAAGCTAAATCTTCCCATCACACCACACAATAATCTCAGCTCACTTCGCTGTGGTCCATAACCGCTGCTCAGTACAGTGTTGGGTTCTAATGATTTTCTGCCATGACATCCTACTCAGCATTTAAAATTGGAACCCGGGATGATGAAAAAGCACTGTGCTCTACATGCAGCACCTGAATCAAATGCATTATAACTATTCTAGTTTTTTTAATCAATCATAAGCCTGACAAAGATTTAAAGGTTAAAGTTAATGCATATGCAATTTGGCACATATGAATGTTCAATCATTAACTCAACAACATAGCCAGAAATCCTTCAAAGATCCTTAACTTTTAATCACCGAGGATGAGTGCTAGGATTGTTTCTTCATTTTTGGGACACATCTCTGGGCTAATTAGGAATTAAATTAAAATGTTTGATTACAGCATTTCTTAGTCCTGTAAGCACTTTGCAGTCCCTTGGCTAGTTTTAAAAACAAAAATAAAAGCCCTAGGGAAGAAGAAGGTCTAGTAAAAGCTCTGTTAATTAAACTAAGAACTTTCAAAGAGGAATAAAATGACCTACATTTTATTTTTTTAATCACTTAGATTAAATAGTAGGCTTCCCCAAGAGTGCATATCAAGGTCAGGGCTGAGAGCATGTAGGGGCTGACAATTAGAAAGCCTGATTAGAGTTAGAATGGAAAGCAAGAGCCAAGCAACAACTGTGTGATTTTATAGAACCTGTCTCACACATACAGGTTATTCAAATTCCTCCCTCAGCCAAATGAGCTGAATTTCAAAAGATAATTATATCAGGTGGGCCTGAACTGAGATTTAAATGGAATATCAAAATGGTTACCAGTGGCAGCCTGTGTTTATTCACTCAGGAATAGCTGTGCCAAATGCCAAACCAGAATCACTGTGAAGCACCTCTGCTTTAAAAATAATGTGATTTTAGGACTGAAATCCCTCCACTTCAACCTGACAGCACATCTGTATATGTCAAGAACAAACTAAGCAAAAATCTGAGAGGACACAGCAATACTTACAGTTCAGCTATGTGTGGTCCGTAAAGTTCAGCAAGCACATAACAGAAACCTTGCAGTTTTTCTAGAAAATATAATTTTAAATTTTTTTTTTTTAAGAAATTGAACATAGTGAAACTGGTTTCATAGCAAAATACAGAAGCAGTTCGTTCATTAAGGTGAATGCTGATCTACCCTAGGGGAAGGCATGTGAATCTCTGACCTCAGTGTAGCACCAGAGAATTGGAAAATCTGAATTTCTAATCTTGCCTAAAACCCTTCTGGCTTTAGGTAAGTCACATGATGACGACAAAAAAGGATAATTAACTTTTGCTCATTTTTCTGAGTATGGCAAAATGGAAAAGTCAAAAGAAATTGTGCGTGCCACAGAATCTTCTAAGAAGTTTAAACAAACATCTCAGTAGGATTGAAAGGAGAAAGAAAACAACCACATAAATCAAAGCTCAGAAAGTGATATTGGGCTAGATGCTACTCCTAGAACTGCCTCGGAGCTTCTGGGGGCTTGTGGAGTTAAGAGAATATGTTTTGTGTAGAGCAAGAGTTGTGCAGGAATTATTGCATTCAAAGAAATACCTGACACTTTTCATTTGGCTTCCTTTCACAGTCTACAGCCATGTGCCTTTTTGGGATGCTGGCTCAGGTGGTTTCCTTAATATGTGTGAAGCATGTCATTGATAAGACAGTTCATCAGAGATTTCTTTAAGACACTGTTGTAAAATAACAGGGGATCCATGCACCTGAGCAAAGACACTGAGGGAGAGTGAGGGTTTGAATACAAGCAGGCCACTGTTCTGACCGTCCCATGAAGTTGAAACTGCCTGTTTCTTGGCCTGAACAGACTAGAGCTGGTTAACCATGCACATATCCTGCAAAGGAGGTGCCAGGCCTTGCTCCAGCTGGGGTGGTGCTATGAAATATCATAAGAGACAGGTTCACACAAGTGCCGTGACAACAACCTTGCAGCTCCTCAAACTCCTTAGAGTTGTCGTTTTCTCTTGCACCTCAATTACCCAGACAGATAACTATCTCTACCTGGGGAAGAAAGCACAGAGTATTCTCATCTTTCCCAGAGAAAAGCCATAGAAACAGCCAAAGCAGTCACTTCCCCCCAGCTTTGGGCTGGATATTCCATTTTAACCAGTGCCAGGCTGGACACGCCCAGGCTGGGGGGCTGCTGCATACAGGGTGGGTTGTTCTGCTGTGTGGAGGGTACAAATCCTTGTGGCAGGGACTCCTCTGGTGGGCATGGGTGTGCTCCTGCTCCCACAGCTGCTCTCCTGCCAGGACTGCAGGCACCCCAGCTGGCAACTGCACCTGAGAAAGACTGGCACCAGGAAGGCGTATCAGGGAATTAAGAGGTAATTTTCCCAACACCCTCCTACTCATGGTGTTGCAGGCAGCTTCTGTAACTACAGTAGCTGATTTTTCTTATCCCATGACAGGTGTTTTATTTCAATCAAGTTATTAGCTTAATTTCTTTGCCTCCTTTGCCACATAACTCCTCACTATTGGCTCTTTAGAAGCAATCTGCAAGTAAAAATTGGTCTCCTGACTAGAATTAGATTTTATTCTTGTTCACCTAAAATGAAAGATGTCGCAGACATCAATAACCTGTGTTTGGCATCACTGCTGATTAGAATACCCTCTGATGAGGCTTGCCAGTGGGGTACCTGGCTCCCTAAGGTAGCCTGCAGGCAAATGTGGCTGGTTTCCCCAACACCTGCCCAGTGCATCACAGGTGATGGTCTCCTTAAGAGTTTCTCAAACCAGCTGGTTTCCACAACATTTTTGGCTCTGAAGGAGCCAGCTGGCTGCTGTAACCTCTCCTGGTGTCTGAGAAGAGAGCAGAGTTTGGCTGCCTATCAGTTCTGGGGAACTGATAAGTGTTTTGCTGGTCACACCGATTTTTTTCATAGTAATAATGTTAAATTATCAACGAGCATCTAAAGTCCTTTGGGAAGATTCAGATGCCATTCAGGCTTTGGCTTTCAATAAAACACCAAGACCAAAGCCACAGACAGTGTTTACAGGACTTGCCACTGGAGCCAGGCTGCATTCATGTGTTCACAAATCTCCAGCTCTGCTAACACACACAAGGAGAGGCTATTGCAAAGAGAAATCTCTGTTAGGAAAAAGCAGTGTAGGTCAGAAAAGAAGGGGGGAGAAAGAGAAAAATGATTAATAACTGCGGGTGTTCAGGGACAAGAAAAGAGCTTAAACAAAACGAAATGCTGGAAAATTCAGAGTAAATGTAGGGTATACTTGCTTCAGTTAAAAGAGATCCCCTAAGATCCCTTAGATCCCCTAAGAATAGTCCAGAAGGTTTTCATATATAGCTTCATAGTCGTGGAAACACAAACCCTGGCTGAGTCCCAGAGGATAAATATTTGGAAAAAAGATGTTATTATCATGTTGCCATTTGCACTTGAGCTCTAAGGTATTTACACAGCAGTGGTCAACACAGAAGCAGAGCATGACTCAGAGGCAAAG
Source organism: Chloebia gouldiae (assembly GCA_003676055.1). NCBI lineage: Eukaryota > Metazoa > Chordata > Aves > Passeriformes > Passeridae > Chloebia > Chloebia gouldiae. The sequence goes on from QUSF01000003.1 coordinate 45,130,667, forward strand.
CTGGAGGCAGAGGGTCTCAAAGCACATTTCGGGTATCAGACACCTCTGTGCCATCAAGCAGACAGTCAGTATCCAGGTAAACATACATTCTTGCTAAGAACACCTCTTACATTGTGAATACTGCCCCTTCCTCCAGTCCTGGCCTTTCTATCTGCTCAAGAGCCTTCTTCACTCCTGACATACTATTCTTATTTTCATAGGTCTATTTGCCATGTCACTTGAATCACACACATTGCAAATATTTCCATACAAATGAGGCTGTGGTTCTGTTTTCTACACAGCCTGTAAGATTGAGTGGGACTGACAGGTACTGAAATTTTATCTCTTTTTCTCTAAGCATTTTTTGTTCTTGAACATCACATAACTTTACAGAAGGCTTGATCCAAACCTGACTTGATTGTAATCAGAATTATAGGAGGCCCTCAAAAACTCTACTTTCTAAGGTTTTTGGAGTCCTACTCCTTTTTATGACTTAAGAAAAGCCTTGCTGACATTAATTTGTTGTTGTTATTCTTGCTATGGATTGTAGGCATGTGCATAATAATGAAATTGTTTCTCCGTCTGAAATGCATGACCTGCTTTGGTAGGTTTGCACCTCATGAGCATCCAAAGCTTTTCCACCGTTTCAAGCAGCAAGAGGAAACTGTTGATTCCTGCTGGGCTGCAGTGTTCACCTCCCAGGAGAGGATAAATCAGGTTACACTCTAGCTCCCACAAAATCCATAGGATTTTTCACTCCTTTCAAGTTCAGGGTCAGGTTTTTTTTCTACTGGGTATATCCATGCATCTCAGAAGGTAACTGGATTATACAAACTAAACTAAAGGGATAATAGGATTTTATGTGTGTAAAGAATGGCAGCTAAAAAGAAATATCTTGACATGTCAGAAGAACAAGGTCCACTGAGTGAATCATGAATACAGAGCTAGCATGTCATAATTTAAAGAACAAAATTGTGTTTTAATAGCAGGATCAGTGCTTCTAATTGCAGCTTCATGGTTATGTGCCTGTAATTTACAACACGGAGGATATGACTTATGGAATAGAAATCAGATAAGCATCATTCTATTGATGAATAAATCCTAGCAATTAGCTCCCTGCCCCATTCTGCCTTGGGAAATCCTTCCTTGGAAAGAAGGGAATTAATATTCTACACATATCCTCTGTGAAACTGGGGTCTGCAGAGCAAGACGGTTTTCTCAGAGACACAATTCATGAAATCATATAAAAATGACATTTTAATGAAGAATCCTAAGCCATCTTTTTACATTAATAACATTAAAAAGATATCATGAATGTGAGATCTAGCTAGTTAAATATTTATAGGATTGGTGTGTGAGGCACAAAGCTATTCTGGCTGGCATTCAAACTGTTCTCTATTTAGGGGTGTGCCTGTGGAGCTCCAATCTCCTTTGGGTAGATAAAATAAGGGGCAGAAAAAGGGGAGTCTTACATATATTCGCATGGAACAGATATTGCTTTTGAAATTTGTATCACCAATTACTTTTCAGTAGCTTTTCTGTGCACATCAAATGTTCACATCTTACACCTGTCAGCCTCATCTCATTTTTAAAATGTTACAATAGCAGTTCCCATACCCGCTGAAAACATTTTCATCTTCACTGTTGCTATAAAGACTCATATCAACAAGCAGGAGGAGTGGTGGGGCATACAGTGAATCTATTCTTAAGCTGCTAACAAAGAGACTAAGGGGAGAAAAAGGGAACTGGTCTGCATGTGTTGGTTGCTGCATGTGTGTGGGGCTTAATATAGCCCCATTCACTCTAACTTTTGGGGCAAAATCCCAGCTCTGAATCTAAGTGAAGCCATGTCACTGACTTCCACGTAAATAGCAACTTGCTATCTCCAGCTACACACATTTGAGGTCCTGCACACGAGTGGATAAAGTTTTTGCAGACTTCCAGTGTGAGTTTTTAATTAACAGGGAAATCCATCAGCACCAACGTGGCATATGGCACATTATTTGGTACTTACCAGGTATGTAGTCACACAGTCTCTCCACAGCTGCCTTTACTGTACTGTTGTGCCACTGTGCAAGCTGTTCGATGACAGACACCACAAGCACACATCCTTCAAGAAAACAAAAAACCAAAAAGAGGGAATACCATTATTGGTGAAATGTTATGAAGCGCCCTGCACCACAGAAGTATTTCTGGCATCTTTGGGCATTTTATTTCTTGAGATGAGAGATGTTCAAGGGGAAAAAACATCAGTGAATTCCTGTCTTCATTCAAACCCTGTAAGTTATTAGAGAGAGGATGCTGATTCCAGAGAAGCACAAAGAACAGCCTGGCTTTTACAGCACTGTATGGTGCTCCTGGAAAAAATGACTCCATTCTTTCAAGGTTGAAAATTGAGGAGTCAAAGGGATAGTCATTGTTACAATTGCCTGCTTGATCACCTGCTCTCATTTTATCTCAGGAGAAAAAAGGCACAGGTTTGTACTTAGCAGGACTTCTATACCTCTCCACACAAGCAGCACAGAGAGGTACAAAAACCGGAAACCAAATGTTTGTTACTGCCTACAGAAGAGAAGTCACACCACAGACATGTGCTGACCATGACAGAGCATCCGTGGCATCATTTCTTCACAGACTTTCCTGCGAAGCCCAGTGATGCTCAGCACACACAAGGCTGCTGAGCCCAGTTACACATTTGTTAAAACCAAAATGTCTTCACAGTTCATTCTGCTCTGCCTCTGTGGTTGGAAAGAAACCTCTTCCTATGACCCATGAATCTGGTTATTTCTCATCACTTAGTGGGTGTGAACAGGGCTAGCAAAGTGTTTCTTGAGATGTGCAGCACTTTTCCCTCTGCTGTTTTGGGGATTAAGGAGATGCAATATGATCCCCAAAGAACAATCATTCAAAATCCAATTGATGAACATTCATTTCAAGTCAATTTTAAATTTCTGTAGGTCAGCATCGTGCTTTCTCTGCAGTGGCTTCACCATTTTATGAGGAATACAGCTTTGGGGATGCCAGATCTGTCCACTGTAGTTAGACCGGGCAGCCACAGTGATGGCCCTGCTTAGACTCAAAGCCTGTGCAAGAGAGGCAGGTATCCCAGGCAGACAGGAGATAATCCTCTAGGCCATTCTGAAGGAGCCAGAGTGCCAGTTTCCAGCAGCCTGAATAAAGATTTCTGTTTGAAATCCCTGTAACAGAATTCTGTTTCCTCTCCTGTGCAAGCAATCTCATCTCTGAGACTTGCGCTAGCAGGGTCTAGAAATGGAGGTGAGCTGCAGCAATCTGATGTGGCTGCAGACTCACCTTTCTCCAAAGCTCAAGAACATTAATGTTCAGGTTTTCAGACTGGCACAACTCTTCAAAGTGAGCTTCTAAATTCCTTCCAAGCACCCCTATCTATGTGCTATTCAATCAAAGTGATGTTTTTCAATGTAAATAATTCCGATGCTTCTATGGCAAGTAAAAGAGAAGGTAGGGCAATTGGAACTTGCTGTAAGATCAATATTTTTGACTCTTCTATTACTTCTTCTACCCCAAATACAGTAATCCAGAAGAAATTACAGTGAATTTGTCACCGCTTTTGGAGGGATAAAAGCCCACTTCTCCATACTTATTAAATAAAAGTCTCATTCAAGATCCTCTGCAGAATGATTTATAAATCATGCTAAGAACCATTACCTCCAGTCAGCCTAAAAGAATTGAAGAATAAATGGAGACAGATAAAACCAACAAAAACCCTGAAGCAAGATATTCCTTCTTTCCTGCCCCCTTCCCCAACCCCCCAAGTAGACAGGGGCTAACTAGCTAGTCCCAGGAATTAACAGCTAATTAAAAACACAACAGCTGGGGAAAAAAAAAAGTTGAATAATAAAGACCCAAACTAAAAGTAAAGGGAAGGTCCAAGTTGAAGTGTATAGCATATTCAGGTCTTGGTCTCAAAGAACAGGCCAGGGCCCTCTGATCCAGGTTTAACCTTACTACAGCCTTATCATAAAATAGTTTGGGTTGGAAGAGCCTTTTCTAGCCCAAGCCCCCTGCAGTGAGCAGGGCCATCTTCACCTAGATGAGTTTGCTCAGGGTCCAGTTCAACCTGATCTCAAATGTTTGCAGGGATAGGACATCCAGCACTCCCGCACTTGTCGGGGTGGATGTTAAAGAGTGCAAGAGACTTCAGCTGTTTTAGTGCAAATCATGCCCTGCACTGGCCTCAGGGACAGAAAACAGACCCTGTCTCCTTTGCCAGGGTAGGGTGGTAATAGCCTTGCTGGACTGACTCCAGCCTTTAGCACTGAGATAGCACTGCACATCCTGAAAACACACCATAACACATTTAAAAGACATTACATAAAGGCTACATTATTAACACACATGAACAACCTGCAGGCAACAGGGACTACCCTTGCCTTGACCTCTATGTCTATTTATTCATGAGGATGGAGGCTCAGAAAAATTAAATTACCTAAATGATAACTTAACCACAAAACCACACAATCTTTCTGTGCTTTCCTTTCTACTCCTGCCAAGGTCAGATGTTCATCTATCAATCATCTATCAATCATGCTGTCAAGACGTCAGAAAGACAAATAGCAGTCCAAGCAGAGAGTCAGGGAGAAGCTAGTCCTTTCATATTTTCCAAAGCGCAAAGCTTTTTTTGTTTTACCTCTCATTCTTCTGCCTCATGAGCTTGAGGATTCTGCAAAATCATAGAATTTTTTAGGTTGGATTTGACATTGTCACCTACTGTGACAACAGAGAGGAGTGTTGCTCTTTCTGCCTGTGCTGTGTAACCCAGTGCTCCTGCACCTGCAGCCAGGGGCTGTGGAAAAAAAGGGATTATGGACAAACAGCTCAAAATCCAAGAAGTTGGGCTGAGGATAAAAATATCATTGATATTTTCATTTTCTGTTATACAACAAGACAGTTTCCACTGAAGATGTAAGTTACTCTCTCATGTTTGTCAAAGTACTGCAGATAGAGAGTGAGAAAAAAAAAAGCTATTTTTGGTTCAGCTCTGCAAAATAAACAGAATTCCTAATCACAAACAAAATCATGCAGGTAGCCCCACTCAAGGAGCAGTCTCACAGCAATTAAAAGAAAATTTTTCATGTTGATTAAGTCAGAGAGACACCTTTGTGTCTATTGAACCAGGCCCAAAGGCAAATCTGCTTCACATGAGGATTAACAGAGCCAACATTGAGTCTGAGCAGTACTTAATGCAGTACCTCAGGCTACTAGATGCTATATGAATATAAATAACAATAATAACAGCCTGATTATTTGGGAAAAACCCACAGAGCTGAACTTCAGAATATTGGCTCTCATAAACTCATCTTCCCTATTCAGAGAGGATGTTTCTGCTCGTGCTTTTACACCCTCCCCACTTAGGGCACCTGCAGACCACACCTTTGTTATCCAAATGCTCCCTCCTCAAGTGCAGTTATTCCACATGAAATGCCACGCTCCATGGGACAAGCTGATAGAGAAAGTCTTGGCTGATTTTCAAAAGGATCTGCTGTTCCTTAGGCACTGCAGCTGGAATCTCTGGAAGTGAATTTGGAGAGTCTCCCAGCCCTCTGGTAGGAAAGGTGCTCGCAGGGAACACATTCCACTAACACATGCTTTTGGCTGATCTGGTCTCTGTCCTCTCCAAATACCTGGGCTTTTATCAGCTGCCCTTGGCTGACCTCTCCTTACCTCTTGTGAGCTGTGCCCTGGGGGACGCTTGCTTATGTGTTGGTTCCACTGATCTCAAAGCCTTTCATTTAGGCTGATGACAGCAGGAGCAGTTTTTGGGCTGGAGATTTTAAAATACTCAGGATAAAGGCTGAACCCTGCGAGGAGGGAGGAAGAATGTTCTAAGGGGACTCACTGCAGCAGAGAGAATTTAATCCACCTAGGCTCTACCTGTTTTTTTTTTCACGGAAACATGCCTCCCCAGTAATTCAGATTTATCCTTTAGGAGACCTTATCTCTGGTGTTGGGCTGTAGGTAAACTTCAGGTGGTTAGTGTCTGTAAATGAAAGTTAATTCAGACTATCATTGCTTTTACTACAAACCTGCTCTCTTTTTATCATCTTCCTCTGCATTGAGTGGCAGGAACAGAAATGTTGAACAGTTATCCTAGTATTTAATGGGTCTTAATTCTACTGGCTAAAAATGGAAAATAATTATACAGCTAAAAAGGGCAGGGGGAAATCAGATGTGTTTGACTGTAAAAATCTCATTGCTTTAATTACTTACTTATCACATGTGCAAGAATATAAACTTTTAAGTACTCTGGCATCAGTGGAAAAGCACATCCAGATCTGGTCAGTCATTAGCAGCTATTGCTTCCTTTTAATTCACTAGAAATTTAGATGTGATTTATTTCTCATCATGAGCTGGACACATATAAGGCAATGTAAATAGGCTTCATCATTAAATAAAGCTCAATTTTTTTTTTAACTCTTGCACACGATTTTCCTTAGCAACAACTTTCAGTAAGTTGATTCTGCTGTCTCACTTCAATATTAGGTTTCAATACCTTGACAGGCTGAAGGATGTTTTTCTCTGAAAGAAATTCATTGGCATTATAATACCTACCAGGCATTAGAAAGTAGACTCTGGTATTAATAAATGCCTGTCGCTTTTAGCAGTGGCTTGTCCCATCTGCTATTAATTTCTGAAGAGATAAGACAAGACCATAACCATTTGGCTCAGTGCAGTAAGGTGAAAACTCACACATCAGGAAGTACTTCTTTCCATACATTTGAAGGTAGTGTGTAATAAAAATATGCCATTTCCAATAAGCTCAGGGGAAAAAAAAAACATACCCCAATAATAAAATCAGAACTAGAGGGATTCATTGCTTAGCTGTGAAGCCCCTGGCAGTCTGAGCAGACTATTTAACTCAATCCACTTCTGCTACACAAGTTTGAAAGGCTCTGTAATTAGAATTATACCTAGGGATGTCAAAAAGTATCTGGATAGTGAAAGCTACCTCTCTAAGTTTCAGATTTGTAAGTATATTTGTCTGAGTAAAACTCTGTTCAGTGGGTTTTCTGGCACCTGGCACATCTTCCTTTGCCATTCCTTTGCTCATGTTTCTGGATGGTGGATTTCTTTCTCACTCCTACAGCCATAAATTAAATGTAGCCCCAGAATACAAGGAAGACATTAAGTCTAAAAAATGGCCTTGGACACAAAGACCTCTCTGCAAACCCTGCTGACCAGGCTGTGGCCACCCAGTGGCCATTCTGCTTGCTCCTGGTGGAGCAGGAACTGGAGACTTGCTTGGTGACGTGGCAAACCCCTGCCTCAAAAATCTGTCTGCTGCAGCAAGGCTCTGCACACATGAAGCCATTTATCACATTCCTGGCTTTATACAGAAGATGAAGGTTTTCCCAAAACAGTCTTAGCTTCTTCCATTTATAGATGATCCTATGCTCCAAGGCATCTCTTAAAGCCTACAGGTGAGGAAACCCAAGAGCCTGCCTACAAAAGAGGATATTGCTAGTCCTTGTGCTGTTGTTCTGGCATAAAAATACCTCTTTCCAAATTAGTCTAATCCAGTTCCTGTTCAACCTGGAACAAGACATTTCTCTTTGAAATTCATGTGTGGAGATAATAAGAAATAGGGCTTTCTCCTCTGGGATGGGGACATCCACATGAGTATTCTAAGTGCAGGCAGCCCATAGTTATACAAACTTAAATACAGGAATGCTTTCTTTTTCATATAATCATAGAATGGTTTGAGTTGAAAGGGACCTTAAAGATCATCTAATTTGAACCCCCTGGCCATGGGCAGGGACAACTTCCACTGTACCAAGTTGCTCAAAGCCCCATCCAACTTGGCCTTGAACACAGCTTCCACAACTTCTCTGGGACACCTGTGCCAGCATCTCACTTACTACATACTCTTTTCCTAACGGAGCCCAATATCCTTATTGCCTTTTTGCACTTTGTTTCTCATTACTGAGCTGATACTTTCAAAGAACAGCCCTTTATAACCTCATGATTTCATTCCAGCTCAATGAAATATTCAGCTCAAATGACATAAAGGTATATGCAAAGTAAGGACAGTTATCTTCCCATATACAGCCAGAGGATTTGTTGCTTTGAAAAGTAATTTGGAAATGGATCTGAGTGATAGTCTTTTAACTCAGTCTTTGCTTCCTATGCATTAATATTTGCAAAATTAATGTATTTTACAGAGATACTGAGGTGATGGAACATAATTTTAGGTATCCATATTCAAATATGTTGGCATATACAAGACCCTTTCACCTTTAATTTGCTAAGCCTTATGAAATATCTTGGAAATATTAAATGGTACACTATTAACAAACCTGTCACTGGGCATTAAATTACAAATAGTGTAGTAGCTAAAGACATTTTAAAAATATTAATACCAAAATAGCAGCATTTTGAGTACATTTGTAACAAATTCCAGCAAAACCTGGAATACCAATTATTATTGCTGTTGCTCATGCAAAAGCAGTGGGCCACCTCAGGCACCCTAACTTCAGAGCTCCATTCATTTTTGTTTCATTTAGACATACAATAAGGACTCTGATACAGCTATGACAGAAAATTCAGTTTCCATCTAGTGGGAGACTCTGGTATCCATACCTGGCAGCCAAATGTATCCCTAGTGTTTCTTACATTACACTTCAAAGAGCCCTATTTAACAAAATCTATAACCCCAGGCATTTCCAATAGAAATTTTTTCTGTATTAATTAATATGAAAAAAGCCCCTGTGTATGTATGTGTGACACTAACATATTTTTCTTTTCCAAATCAGGAAAGGCTATTGAAAATTTACTGAAACCAGAATGCTGGCAGGGGGTGTTAATATAATTTGATAACTTTATCCTTGTTGCAAAGGCTTCCCCATTTCACGATTCTGAATGCAATAAACTTTTTTTTCAGATATATAGTTCCTAAAAGCAGTAAAAATTATTGCCTTGAACATGAGCAGGAGATCTCTATAGGGTTAAAATGTGAACAAGAGTGAGAGGCACACATGCATCCAAATACACAATCAATAAAATTATTATACTCAAGGCAAGCATCAGTAATGTAGAATGTACAAGACTACCCATGTGTACAAATGCACATAGATATGATTGTGTATTTACATTCACAGAGATATGGATGTCCTGGCATGCTGAGCACATCTTTTCATTGTGATCAATAGCTGTATTTACATTTTACGGTCATAAGCTTTCAGTAAGAGGATAATTTTGAAAAAGAAATTTTTACCATCAGTTGCTGAAAATTGCTGAGTAGTTGCTTTAGTATCTCTGCTGTACTATTCCCATACCTGTGTTTCTGCTAGCTAAAGTATAATCATAGGGAAAAATGTTAGGGACAAATTTAGTATTTATTGCTGGTCATCAGGTCAAACTTTGTTGCTGATTAAACGGAGCAATGCTGGTGAAGTTGGCAGAGCTGCTGTGGCTTGGAACTGACTTAGCTGTAATCAAAGTAGATTCCCAGCCTTTTAGAGTAAAATACATTGCGGTGCTACACTGATATTGAGCTAGGCTTTTTTACAGAACTCACTGAGCTGTAAATTATACTTTCTGTCATGGTGTCCCCCCAGACAATATGTGCACAGCCACTCTGCCTGAGCACAGTTGTTAAAAGCCTCCAACTCCATTTGGCATGTTCCATTGTGTGAAGTTATCGGGAACTCTGAACACCACTGGTCCTGCTGCCACTCCAAGGGGCATATTTCATCCCTGCACTCATGCACAGCTAGACAGAGGCAAACAGAGAGGACAATGACTACCACGCAAATCAACACAGGTAGAGGTCAGAGTTTTACTCTGCTGGTAGCTCAGAAACATCCGTTCTTTAATGCAATCAGAGCTAAGATATTTTTCGAAAATATGCTTCTTCATATGCTAGTAACAGTGTACTCCTCGCTGAATGAAGGTGGTGACCCACAAAGGTTGCTGAGAATGGCATAATATAGAGCACAAAGTGGGGAAATTTGCTTTTCTGGCTGCTGACCCACAGGAACTCGGCTTGCTAGCAGAGAAAATGGAAAGCACTGCTGTCTGGCCTTATTGAGGGCTCCCTGACTAAATGCCTCATTCTGAAAAGGGCAACCAAAGTCAATCGGCAATAGAGCAGGGCAGTCTGCTGTGGGAGGGAAAACAAATAAATGCTGCACTTTGCAAATGCTTCTTGCAGTCACAGCAGAGAACTCCAGAAATGCTGACCTGGAGTAAGTCCTCTCATAAAACCTCTACCCTAACAGATGATCTAAACCATCTAGGCCATTCTGAAGGAACAGGGCAAACACAGTTTGTAAAGATCTCTGATGAGGTCTTCTACAGATTTCTCACTCTACTCACTTATCACTGTTACAGGAAAATCCTCTTTCTAACCTGAAGGTCTCCACTAGTACCCATTTCTCTTACTTCTTGGAGAATGGATCACGCTTTTAATGCTTTCATGGACAGATATATGTTTTCTCAAGTTTTTCTTCTCTAGACTAATTAACTCTAATTTATTCACTCTTCTTTTATAGCTTATGCTTGTTTTTCTCTGAAACCTCCTGTCACTCTGCATCATTTTTGATGCACAGCCCCAAAAGGGAAGGCAGAAATTCCTCTTAGGCTTTGTCAATACTGAGAAAGGTAACAGGTTACTTCACATGTCTTGCAAGCTGACTTCTGTTCGCACGTCTCGGTGTGTGCTGCATGTGCATGCCATCATTGTGCCACTACAAGCCCAGATGATCTTCCTAAGGGATGCTACCCAGCTGGTTGTTCCTCATTTGCTGTGTGTGTCATTGACTATGTCTGCCGAAGTGAGCACTTTCAACATTCCCATATTGAAATTACCTTTTCAGATGCAAGTACTCCAAGTTGTCAAGCTTGTTTTGAATTTAATTCTGCCCTCCATTTTACTTGCAAACAATTTCAGCTTTACATGGACAGATTTAATTTAATAGTACAAATTTCATTATCCTGGCTAGTGAAAATATGGGATGATAATGTTCAAAAGAGAAGTCCAAGAAAGACCTGATTTGGTACATCCTTTTGCTTAGGGAGTGAGCTACTTGTAATTACTCTCTGAAGAAGACTGTGCCTCAGTTTTGTTCTGCCCTGTAGAAGCTTAATCACTGTCACACATCTCTCAAGCATAAGATTAGTGCTGAGGTATTGCCAAGAGCCTTACTAAAGCCCAGCTATAACATCTGCTTCTTATTCCATGTCTACATGGCATTATCCCACTGGCAAAGAAAATTAGATTGATCTCACACTACTTTTGAAAGGTGTTTTTTAAAAGTTTTATTAGCTATTGAAGGATTTTTGTAGGATTTGATGTTTAACTGACTAATCTACCATTCCCAAAATTCACTTTCTTACTATGTTGAAGGGAGATGAGTACAGAAGTTCCCATCCATCTTTCAGTGTCTCCCCCACATTCTGCATAATCCAGAGCAGTTTCTGCCTTTCCTGAGGTTGCTTCAGGTACCTCTGGATGAAGTCACCTTTGCTATATAGCAGAGCAATTTGCAATAAACCTTTAAGGGCTCTGTGGTAAGGGTGGAATTTAATAAAAGCTTTAAAAAACAGTAGAAAAATTATGAAACAGCACCAGGGTCAACAGTTTACCAGTGTTACTGTACTGTCTTTGGGTACCTTACCATTAACTTAAGTAAAACTTTGCTTGCTTTTTGAAATGGGCATCACTTTCCTCATTTGGAAGATGGGAAAATAAAGACCCGAGTACATGAAAGGCTCATTCATGCCTAATGTTTCAGAGAAAAGTACACAGCAGCTCTTTCTCAGGATGACACACTGAAACAGTCAGGCTGCACTCAGCAAAAGGATTTTTAGGTCTCATCCCAAATAAATCCCTTAAGCCATGCTGCCCATCAGTAACAAACCCAGAAAGGAAAGCCAGACTCAGCATGCAGCTCCCAAACCCGTACACAGAACAGAACCTCGCTGCCTCTTTGCAGGAGGAAAATAGCTTCACAGGCTTTTGCATGTAGGAAAGCTTACAAAAGCCCTTTTACCTCTCATAAGGAAAAAACAGAAAAAACATATCACATGCAAAGTGTGCAAAAGGCCCAGAGGAAGGGCCTGAGCTGATTTCACAGAATGCAAAATTAGCAGCCTGTGGAGACAGGAAATACTGATGGAGAAAAAAGACTGTCAGATGCTGGGAAAGTTTTTCTCGTGACAGGCCAAAGAAAGGCCATTTATCTGGTTGTGGTTAGGTACTTCTTCAGACCAGTAATCTTAGATGTTTAGGAATTGCTCAGGTGTACTACATATGATCCTGTGGTTGAGAGGGTTATTACTGGGTGCTTTTCCCCTCTTTGCTGTAACTCTAAAATACAGCAGTATGAAACCCCTTTTTAGGTAGGAACCCTCCAGTTGTTTTGTTTGTATGTCAAAGCAATTATGAAAAACCTTTCACTAAACAAAGCAGCTACATTTTTCAGGAAAATGCAGGAAAAAATGATGTGACTCTTTCTACAGTTAGCAAAGATGATTAAAATTGCTGTGTAAACCTCACTGGAGGCACACCCTCCTCTCCTCCAGCCCTGTTCCATATTGGCACATAGGTGCCTACCCAAAATACATTCCTGGGATCTGCTAAGGGCAGGGAAGCCCCTTGAATTACCCAAATTCTTTGCCAATATGACTGGAATATACCGGGGCAGATGGTGGTGCCTACCCAGGGAGTGCTGCAAGCAAGGGGAACAGAAGGAGGAAGCAACCAAGTTGTATCACATTTAACAGAGGTACCAGAGCTGCACTTTGCTCTCCTGTCATATTATTTCCACATACTTCTTTAAGAAGTGTGATAATCTCACTGGAAAGGCTTAATGGGAAATATTTTCTCGGTTTTGTTACTTAAAGAGAATTCACTTTCTGACTGGCTTTGACTACTAACACAACAATCTCAATCAAGCAGGTGGTAGACAGGAGTGATCAGAAATTCAATGTGCAGCCACCTCATTTCCCTCAGAAAAGTGAGGCAGATAACTTTGAAAGAATAGACACCTGACCACATATTCAAACTTACATTAAAAAAAAAAAGAATCTTCAAGGAAATCTCCTATGCATTTAGCAATAGGAATCTCTATCATTAAAAATTAGAAAAGATTTAAGAAAGAGATTTTTCATGGTGACAGTGAGAAGGCACTGGAAGAGGTCACCAAAAAAAGCTGTGGATGCCCCATCCCTTCTACTATTGAGGCCAGGTTGGATGGGACTCTGAGCAAGGTGAGCAAGTGGAAGCTTCCCTGCCCACGTCAGAGAGGTGGAACTACACGATTTTTAAGGTGTCCTCCAACCCAAACTATTCTATCATTCTCTCTGATTCTATTAAATCATCTTGGCCTTGATCTAGAAGGGCAAGAAGACACAGAAGAAGTATTCATGTCTCTTTGTCATTATCTTCCCAGATGGCAAACAACGCCAACTAAGTATCTGGGTTGAGTTGATGGAAGGAAATCACAAACTGATCCTGCTTTACTATCTGGTCCTAGGAGAGCTGGTCACTGAATCAGAGGCAGGAGTTACCCCTGCTCCAAGTCATGGCTAGTGCAACGATCAATTCCTCTGTGCTTTCCCTTTCTGCTTGAGAAAAGGAAGGGAACAGTATTTTCAAAAGCTAGTTATATGGGCAGCTAATGAGTGAAAGCCCAGAGGCAGCCATCTGGGCTAGTGGCCACCAGCCCTCCCTGACAGGCTGGCTCATGCCCTTTTAGCACTAGACACACTTCATTTTTATCTTGTGGTTTACAGAGGTGGGCACAATCTGTTTGGGTCCTGACCCGAGTTCACAAGGATGTTTTTAGCTGAAGGGACACTTCAGAAAGATAAATTAGTGTGGGGGGCAGAACAAAGAGCATGCTGAGTGGTCCCAGCAATGGGGCTAGCACTACTCTCCTCCCTTTAGGAGGGAAAGAGAGGACAAGTTATCCTGCACAAGGCAAGTTCAATGCAACATGTGGAATTTAGAACTTTTCTGAGTCAATAGGATGGAAAGACAATACTCACAGTCTCACATCGAAAAAATACCAGTGTAAAAAATCCCACAGATGAGCATAGTCACTGCCTTTCCTGTGCCATCAAAACTGTAGCTGCCTTAAGACCTCACCACTAAACAACACCACTTCCCCCTAGCTCTGGCAGCTGCTCCGTCACCACTTGCATGGCTCCCAGTCCAAACAAGGTCAGCCCCTCCCAGCCATGTTTGCTTTTCACCTCTTTTTCTCATGTCCTGGCTGGTGGCTGAACCCCCTCACCATCCTGACTCTGCTCTCCTTTTGGTTCACCCTGCCCCACCGAAACTGTCAGGGGTACTGTGGGTAGCTCAGAAGTGAGGCAAAAACCTGCTTTTATCAAGTTTAGGATTATTATTTGTAACTGTATTCCCCAAGCCACAGTGGAAAGAATTATTTCCTTCTGAAGGATGAAGAGCTGTGACAGGGTTTATGTTTCCAGCACAAAGGTGCCTTGGGAAGCCAAAAGAATCATAGCAATATTTAGGCTGAAAAAAGCCTGTAAGATTAACAAGTCCTGCTGATGACAAAGTAAAGCATTTGATTGTAATGCATAAGACATATCCATTTGCACACGTAAAAAATATAAGCTACCACATCTCCCTAAGATTATGATGTGCCATGCCAAGGGCATTTCTGGTGCAGAGATATCCACAGTTTACATTGATTCCAGTCTTACCAGTCTTGCTCTGGGAATCACTTAGCCACCTGAGACTGTAGAATGCCTACTCCCAGATATCAGTACTGTGGGGATCACCACAGTCAGTGAAGTCACGTGAAAAGGGGTTGCCAACTTGCCCCAGTTCAGTACGGGTCATGCAGACATGTGTGTCCACCAAAAGGAAAGGAAATGTGAGGAGCAGCCTTTGCAATCCAGCTATCCAGAGATGACTATTCAGACCATAAAGATCTCTGACTCAAGTATGGACCAACCACTCTTAAGAATAGTTTTCCAGGAACTAAAATCAATGAGGAGACCCTGGGCGAGTCTGAAGGGAACTGTGCCTTCCTTCCAGTTAAGCAAAATGCATTGTGAACCCTAAGAAACACTAGGACCTTATAACATCCTATTTCCAGACCCCAGACCTGCAGACATTGAAGCCAACTTTTCAGATGCCATTTCCTGCAGAGCGAAAACATGAACTTTGGGAAGCAGCCAGTCAAAAACAAAATCATAAAATAATTCCAGATCCCATGACGGCCTTGCAAAATCTTCAGTGACTGATTCAGCAAAGACTACAAGTATTTTGCGGTACAGCTGTTGAAATAGATAAAGGAGCGATTTATGGTGTGAATAGCAGCTCTCAGCTCACTAGTGAAGTGAGGAATGAACTAGACCAGCAGGCAAACAAAACCTGGATACATACCAACACAGGTGTGTCCTTTGTACAGCCCAAAGGGGAGCGAAGGGGCTCGTGGGTCTTTTCCACGGGGGAGAGGTGAGGAAGAGGCAGTCTTCAGCACCAGCAAGAGCCAGAGGATGAAGAATAAATTAAGGAATGTTTGCCTAGACTCCTTCATCCTAAGTAAAAAAGGAAGAAATCAGGTGGGAAGGATGCAAGTGGATCTGTATTCCCTTTACTCTCAGGAAGTATCCTGCATTGATGCAGCTTGAGGAGAAGGAGACTGGTGTGCCTGTGCAGCTGTTAGTAACACAGGGACAGATTCCCAGGCGGGGACAGAGACATCGGCCCCCTCATGGGGTGCGTGAAGGATCCCACACTCGCACATTGTGGGTGCTCTCCCGACCCCCAGCCCCTCTCAGGCCCTGCCACCCATCAAACCCAGCAGGTCGCACTGGGCTGGGCACGCTGTAAGATAAGGATGCCCCGTGGCCCTGGCCCCAGGCTGCTCTCCACACCCCCGCACGACCCCGCTGCCCCGCGTGCAGCTATTCCAACCTGCTGGCCTGGGAGGACCAAGAGGGTTGGATGGACAGCTCTGGCTCAGCGCTCTGCGTCTCCTGCAGCAGCAGCGGATGACTAACGACCTTGAACCACAGGAGTTGCCAAAGCCACTCAGCGTTAATAACACAAGACACTCCCCTGAACAACTAGTGTTGCAAAAAGGGAAAAAGCAAAAAAAACAACTCTACGAACCCTTCCCCCTGTGCCGTCACTCCTCTGCCCTCCTCCACAGAAATGAAAGAAAAGATCTCTCTGGCTGCCTCTGTTCCATTTCTGACCAGGGTTTCCGTTCCAGAGGACTGAGTGTGAAAAATGAAAGAAGCTGCTCAAGACTGAGCCGCGGGGCTGGGAGGGACGGGGCTGCTGTGCTGGGGTTTTGCCAGGGCTTTAGTTCTGCTGGGACTGAGGGATAGGGATGGGAGACAGCTGCCAGAGTGAGGATAGCTATGGGAGCTGAACCCCTGCTCCCATCAGCTTTGAGCACATTCGCTTGCAGCCCCCAGCTGCCTGAGAGCCTTGAGAAATCCTGTGCTTGTGCCGTTCCTGCTTTGGCAGTCACAACAACTAAAGGTTTCCCAGGCTCTATTTTTTTTAATCTCCCAGACAAAGCCCAAACCAGTTCTTCCCCAGCCTGAAGCAAAAGCAGAGTAAAACATGTTTAAATTATGTGAATTCAGAGGTGGAACAAGTCCAAACAGCTATATTCTAGACTCTGGATACAAGGATGGCTTTAAGGAGGCAATTTAGGACTGAGGCACTGGAGGGACAATGCTGCCAAGACAATGTCCTTGCTCTGCCTCTGCCTTTTTGAATAAACCTGGGCAAGTCTCTTCCCCTCACAGTGGGCAATGGGTACTCATCTTTCCTTTTGACTTCTTGTCTGTCTCTTTCAAAAGTGGGCAGACCAATGACATGCGTTGCTAAAGGACAATGAGGAACCTGTTTCATAAAGTATCCCTACATGCTTCCCAGGAATAATTAAAAGAGACTTATAAATAGTGTTGTAAAGAGAAAAATTAGAGAAGGTATTTAAACCAGCAATTTCCAGCCAGTTCCTGCAGACCAACATGATCACACTTGGATCAGATTCGCTTCAGTATTTAATGAGTTTTTTACAAACCACTTCCTTCCTTGGGAGCCTTTCCTATGACTTTTTAAAGATGGTCCCAGAAAATTTGCCTCAACTTTGATAAGGAGGATTTGCCTTGTGCTAATGATGACATAATCCAGTGGCTCTGGGGAAAAAAATAAGACTATAAAATCTTCAACATGAATACAAATCACTCTGTATTTCCATTCTTTAAGCCAAGCCATTTGCTTTAAAATGTATGCTTTCCTTTGAAAGATATAAAAAATAATTAAACCCAAAATGAAGGTAATAGCTGTTGCTTGAGTTTTGCAGAACTGTTTCTGCTTATCATTCTCCCTATAGCTAGCAATGCTGGTTTTCTTTAATTTTTTTTTAAGAGCAGATAAACAAAAATCATAGTGCAAAGTACCTTATCCATATGCCTATCCTACTGAAATCTGCAGGATGTTTTTCTTAACGCTGTAAAAACTTGCTATAAAAAGACACTGCTACAGCAACTGCAGCTCCATTAAACCCTTTTTAACACACATATCACTTGGTTCCCAATGACACTTTGAAGTCCTTTAAAACTCTGCATATTGGCTCATGAGTGCTTGCTGCAAAAGCAGAGTGCTAATAATAGGCAAGAAAACCTTCCTAGCAGAGAGGTCTCCGGAATGGTTTCTGCTTTATATCTATTGCAAAACAGAAAGCAAAACAACGGCACTTATAAAGTACAGAGATAGATCCCAAGCTGCTCCCAGGCATGTAAACCTGCAAAGCATGTAGCTCAAGCCTGTAATCAGCTGTGTTATTTTCTTTCATTTTAGCCTGTAGAACGAGCAGTGAGATAACTCTGTGTGTAACACAGAGCTGCTTTGCACTGTACCTTACACGTTAGTCAAGCTCTTAAACCAATTGAAGAAAAAAGCCCCCAAAGCTTTTAAAATATACAGTCTAATCAGAGAAATAAGGGATTTGCATACTTAGATTTGGAGGCCAGCTGGGAAGGTGAACCCCCTTCCCACTGGCCCCTCCTCAGACCAGTGTGAAATCTTTCTTCTTCCCACTCAAATCAGATCACAAATCCTGCATTTTGCCAAGAAGATTTTATATTACTTCCAAGTCCCTGACACATTAAGACCTAAAGTTGTCTTGATACAGGAGTGGAGAAGCACTTGATGTTGCCTTTTCATCTTAGTAAGTGCATAAATGATGTTAATAGGAGGTAAAAAACAAATTAGACCTGTCCCAGAGGAAGGGATTTGATCATAAATGCTTCCATTATGTTGTGCACACCCAAGTCAAAGACGCAGACCTAGGTCAAGGGTGACCAAGGAGATGCTGCCTGCCTAGAAATAAAAAAATATGAGAGCTGGAGCAAAGGGAGCTCTGCCCTCTGCAAACCACCAGGTGCAGAGAGGTGATGTCTGGGGTGTCCCCTGCCAAAAAGGGTCTGGCAGGGTCACCCTACAGCTTTTGACCATCTTTGTCTCCTCAGCTCTATTGTTTTTTCAATGTGTTTGCAATCTAGGCTTGCAGCAGATCCAGTCAGGTGGCAGAGGAGTGTAGTTCAGGTGGGTTCTCAGGGCTGGTGGGGCTGCTCAGGGTTGTTATAGCCTATGAGTGCCTCAGAGCCCTGACACTGGCCTTTGGTGACCATGAGAGCCAAGTGGGTGGATGAATGAATGCTGCAGAAGTGCTACTGGACACCCCACTAGGCACCTGCCTGCAGCATTACTCACCTAAATAGTGCTGAGAACGCAGTCAACATTTTGTCTCTCTGAATCTCCATGTGTAGCTTTTGAAGAGGAGGCAAGAACAGCGCAGAGCCAGAGGTGCCGTGAGTTCACCATCTCTTGCAGATGGGAAACCCTCAGTGCCCTGAAATAACTCAGCTCCACAGTCACTCACTTGCTATTAGGCAGAAGACACAGAGTTGGTTGGATTTTTTCAAGGTTGAATTTGGACTAGTGATAACATATGCATAAAAATACACATGTATATCCCTGATACATGCTGGCCTACCCACTGCTGCTTCCTGCTAAGGAAATGGCAGGGCCCACAGCTCCCTCCATTCAGCACGCAGGTCAGGAGGGATGTACATTACTCTGCAGGGTTTTGGTTAAATTCTGCTTGGAAGGAAAGTCCTGCAGCTCTCTGTATTTGCTCTCAGGATGCCAGAACACACGAAAGAGCTTGATCAGCTCACCCAGCTTGATACAGTCTATGTTTTTTAGCACATGTGGGGGTCTCCAGAGCTAAATCTGTTACCATATCCCCATGTACAGGCCAGTAGCAAGTGTGATGTGACACATCACATAGGGGAGGGCTTTATCTGGGGGTCACCAGAGAGGCCACAGGGGCTAATGGCCCATGGAGTGCCCCACTCAGTAACTCCCAGCCCAAGCACTCCAGGCAGACCCTCAAGCCTCTCTCAGTTTAAGCAGAGATGAGAGAAACTTGCGCACATAATGACTTCCAAAAGCCTGAGGCAAAACATGCAAAGACAAGCCTGAATTTGCATGGTAGCAGAGCAGTGTTAGGGTGCATGCGCAGTGGGTGAAGAAATACAATCCTCTAGGCTGATCCCAAGAGCAAGAGTGTGGTTTCTGGAGTTTGAAGGACCCACAACACTTCTCCATTTCTTGCTTTTCCATATGAATTCCTGACACCTAATGTACTTTGGTTTGGGTGGTGGAGCCAAATCAGCTTAGGGACAGGTATGGTTTCAGCCTCCATCTTTACTGCCCCTGATAGAGATGCAATGGAACTGAGTTAGGGTTTCTGATTTTCTGAGTAAGGTCTTAAACACGATTTAAGAGTTACCCTTTCCCTGTAGGGAGCAATACGTGATTGCCACTAGAACTGTGAAATGAGATGAGAGGATGAAGTTAGTTACAATGCTGCTTTCTATAATGGGTCCCTAAAGATCTGTTTATGTATACAGAAATTACATTGGAAAAAGCCATCAAAAAGAAAAGATAATGGAAAATACTTCAGTGAAGCCCCAAAACAGGACAAGCAAGAATTGATTTGTCATCTGTCAGGATTAGAGGCCACTTAGTAGAAAAAAGAAATATGAAGTAGTTATCTTAAAAGAGGAGATCAGCTGGCAGTGTATATTTATCTAGCCTACTCTGTCCAAGTCACTGCACATATTACTGCATTTTTTTTCCTGTTTAGTTAGATTTTTTTTGCATATTGATTTTTAAGATATATACATTTTTTTCTCTTTGTCACATTCACACATACATTTTTATGATGATTAAATGTTATCTTGGAAGGTTTTCTCTCTCTTTCTTCCCTCTTTGAATGTGCTGTTCAATTCTTAAGGGAACAGATACAAGCCTTGTATTTTTGTGTCTGGAGAGATAAAACCTGCAGGAAGAAGCCTTTAGATCAAAGATCCACTCAGTCCCTTTTCTTCCTTTTATTTTGAAAACGTCGTCCTTTGTGCCCTTTGACTCTGAAGTTCCCAGTGGTTTCTTGCATTGGTTATTTTTTATTACTGCTCTCCAAATTTCTCTGACTGTCATAAGCATCTCTGCGGTTGGTGCATTATCACTGGCACGGATGAACATTTCCAGAGCCCCATGTGGATTTGCGGCTGCACCACAGCCAACTGAGTCATTCCCTCTGCCCCAGTTTCCTTATCAGTTGCTGCTTGCAGTTCAAGTTGTGCATCTATTTCAGAGTCTCTCCATCTCATTGTCATTCAAAGCTGCAGGGAAAGCATTTAAACCAGTATTTTCTTACACTCGTATCTAAAAATTTGTTCCAAGTTTTTGCCATGCTGTAGCTGAGATTATTATTCTTTATTCTGCCACCTTTAATGAAATCAATTGTCCCAGCTTGCAAAGGTGTCGATATCTGGGCTCTTAGAAATGTAAATCACTGACATAACTTCATTTTGGTTACAACAAAATAAAGGAACAAACCTCTAAAGGCTTTCAAACAGGGAACCCATGAAAAATACAGCTACATCACCTTGCACACTTGTTCATGGCAGGTTGTGCTCTTCTGAGAAGGTCTGCTGTTAGGGCTGACAAAAGGGGGTGACTTTGGATTCTCTACTAAAGATGGATTTTTGCAAAGTGGAGATCAGATGAACAGCATCTTCAAAGTGTATTTCTCACAACTACCTGTAAGGAACCCTATGGTGATTTACATGATTTAATGGTGGACTTGACAGTTCTGGGTTAACAGTTAAACTTGATGATCTTAAAGTCTTTTTCCAACCTAAATGATTCCATGACTCTGCGATTATGGGTGATGCAGTACATTTCCTTAGTTGTTTCATACTGGTGCAGAAAAACAAACCTGGCTGTGGTGTTCTTATTGTGTGCAGATGACCTTACAAATCCAGAAGTAATCTTACTAACCTAGATTTTGCAGTTTGTGTTTGGTGGGCACAGTTGTGGGCCTTTTCTGATCTAAAGAAGACCTAATTCTTGCTATTATCTAGACAAAAAATACCCAAACCCCTCAACTCTGGTAATTAAGGAGCAAGAAAGTGTGGCAATATTACTGAAAGACTTGTTAAAGACCTTACATAAGAGAGGCACTCAGAGCCAGCTGTAAGTACAAGTCAGGAAGGCTGGGACAGACTCTCTGCTGCCCTGCAGTTTGGGTACTCATTTAAATCCCGGAGAAGTGAGATCCAAGCATTACCAACTCAGTGTGATTATTGCCTTGCCATAAATAGCTAGTAACCCGCTGGGCAAGCCAAAATCCTGTCTACTGCATCGATCCCTGCAGTGCTATTGCTATTGCATTGGGTTTTGTCAGAAATGCAACCCCCTATCAGGCTCCCAGTTTAGTGCTGATGAAGCTTTGGTGGAGGGTGGCGGGGCAAAAGCTTACCCCAGGTGCTGTCAGGTTGTAAGCACTTAAAAGGGGAACATTACAGCATCAAAGAAGAAGAAAAATTAATGTTTGATTATATTAGTTCCATTTGATCTTTCCTCCAGTAATGCAAATAAAAGAATTGTAGCTCAACAGCCTCTTAATCTCAACACAGAACAGGTGCCAATAAAAGATAATTATTCCCAGTGTTTGGGCTAGGAAACAGTGCTGAATGTCACTGGAGGCATTTTTAGCACATACCAAAGTTCACAAAATTATTTAAACATATTGATTGAGGCATGCACTGGGACTTCTGTGCTCAGAAATGTGATCTCTACAACATATGTACTGTGGTGGCACTTTGCCATCCAATAACAGGGTGGGGGATGTTGTGGGTTTTTTTGGTCTTTTAAAGTAGATGTTTCACTGATTTGCTTTGATAATAAATGACCTACAGCTGTGCTAGACAACTTCCCTCCAAAATAGCCCTTCAGGAATAGTATCCATCATACATAGGTGTATATGAAAAGGCAGTGCAGGCTGATTTTTCAAATATTGATTAGGCAAGTCACTGGCCAGCCAACCGTGTACAGAGTCTTCCTGCTCTTCAGAGAAGCCAGGCTGTACGAAAGAACTCAAAGCACTTGGAGGAATATACATCCTCTAATTCAAGGATTTGAGGGTGATGTAGAAATTGTAGAAATTCAATTCTAATTCAAGAAGATGAGGGTGATGTAGCAGTCAGTAAAGGTTGCACTGATAATCTAGTTTTATACAGACAAGCCAAAGTCAGGCATGAGGTCATCCCCTAACATTTCACCTTTCAGCTTACAGAATCATAGAATTGAGATTGGAAAAGACCTTTAAGATAATGAAATTGAACGGTTACCCCAGTGCTGCCAAATCCACCACTAAACCATGTCCCCAAGCAGCACATTTACACATTCTTTAAATACCTTGAGGGATGGTGACTCAGCTGCTTCCCTGGGCAGCCTATTCCAATGCTTGACAACCTTTTCCATGAAGAATTTTTTCCTAATACTCAGTTTAAACTTCTTCTGTCACAATTTGCCTAGCTCCATCACTGAAAATTCATGGAGGGTTTGTTTGCACTTGTCTGTCTTTTCACTTGCATCAGATTTTATGCTGATATCTGATATTGATGGTTTAGACTTGCATATGTACAGAAAGATGACAAGGGCAGCTGTTTTTATCTACCACTGTTCATAACCACCTCACCATAAAGCAGACACATGCCTCTCCAAAATGGCTCTCTATTCAGAACAGCTTTCATCCTTTATGCTTCCGGGGCATCCCACAGATTTACCCCTTTCCTCTACCTTTCCCTTTTCCAATAACTTCAGACTGAGAGCTGTATTTTAATTTCTTTTCTGTCCCATTCCAGAAATTAGATAATTAGAGAAAATACCCTGTTAAACACAGCAGCGTTTGTTCAGGCCCCTTCTTGAGGGATATAGAAATGTGAGCAGCTGGGGCTTGATGCAAATCTGACACATTAATTCATCCCAGAAGAGACTTGAACCTGGAGAAGGCGGGCATGACTCCTGCCTTCACAAAGAGGAATGCCCCCATGAGAATCAAAACCAGCAGCACAAGGACCATCAAACTGTTAGTGAGGGAGAAAGCAGGCACTGCATCACCCTTCTTCCCCCACTCAAGCTCTGCCTTAAACACAGAATATTTCTGCCTGGTCAGCTGCCTGGTCTCTGGCCCCTCCACACACGATGGAGTCATTAAATCATCCATCAAGACACCATCCTTCATGCAAAGTGGGATGGCTGCATGCCTCCCTCACTCATTATTGGTCTTCCACAGTCCTTTTCAGCCAATTCAATGAAATATAAATATCATTTCAGATAAATGTTCACTCTCTTATAATACCTTTCTGACGTCTTTCTGCTCTTGCTCTGGATGCATAAAAAAGTGCTGTAATATATTTCAATGAGTTATTGAATCCTTTTCGAACCCTGATATATGCTCAGTACAAGGTTATTTGAATATGAGGGGTATAGGCATAGGCTTTAGCAAAATTTACCCAGCTAAATTCTTCAGAAAAAATGAGCAGGCAAGATTCTACCTTGCAAATCTATCTGTTTTCCACAATGAAGGACTCCAAACCTGCTGATGCTGGACCAACTTCCTTTTTCAGCACCGGAATGTCCACAGCCATGAAAAGTATGGTTCAGGCTTTCCTGTCCCTTTTCCTTTTAAATTTTCTTTTTAATTCTATTTAAATCAAGCTGCTGGACACCACACCAGGAATTCTCTTTTCTTTACCTAAATAATGTAGAGTGAATGCTGTACAACCAAATGATAAAAAGAAAGAAGAGAACTCAGGAATGTTACCCAGGGTTTTACTGGAGTGTGACACAGAAGTAGTATCTCCCCCATCTTCCTGGCTTAGAGAACAAATTAACACTGGAGTATTTGTGTATTTTTTTGTCATGTAACTTTTTTGCCACCATTCTTCATTTAGCTTCAGCGTTTGGGTATATTTAAAGCTACCAACATAAATTAGCAACAAAGCTTGAGGGTGTTAAATAACCTCCAATAAAACTCTTTCCTCTCATTGGAGTATTTTCTCAAAATGAAAATATCTGAGTAAACATCTTGTTTTAACCCTATGCACGGAAGATAACAAAGTGGGGACCAAGTGACTTTCACCCCCCAAACTACATCTCCTGAAGGAAATGGGCACCTCTTCATCACTTCTGGAAGAATGAGTAAGTGGCAATGCATTTTGGGGACCAAAAACAAATACAGCTCTCTCAGTCTCACAAAAAGGTGGCAGACAGGCACCCCAGCAGCAAGTCTCTCATTCTTCTCTCAATCTCCATCACATACAGCAGAGACCAGGTATGTTCTGGAGCCCTCCGAGCTCTGAATTTAACACAAGCAACACATGTCACCTTCACAGTCAGTCACTTTCAGCATGATCAGATGCCAAGAAATTATTTTCAGGAAGCAGAAATGATAATAATTGCATATCTGAGTATGCCCAAATCTAGTCCATACATATTGGAATCAGCTCTTTTTGCAGTCTCTGTGTGTGCTTCACTCTGTGCAGAAGAGATGCTGCAGATCCCCAGCACAAAGCCTGAATTATCTTGCCTCCGAGCAATACAGTGATAGTGGTGTTGGGAAATGTCCAGATAAAAGATAATGTGCAAGATAGGGAATTCCATTTTGTATTAGGAGCTGGAAAGGTAGTAGACCAAAGTTTCTTTTGGGCTGGGACAGTAGTGAGTCACAGTGTATGAGTAGATGTCCCTCAGTGAGTCTGTGTTAACACCAAGTGTGGTAAGTCTCAGACCTCCAGCCAGGCTAATAAAGTTATTTATGCAGCTACCCAGTGATCTGGCTATCTAGCTCTCACCAACGTTTTTCTTCTACTCAGCTCTTTCTCCTTTTCACCCTCTATAGCCAAACTCCTTGAATGCCCTCCAGAAAATGCCCCAAAGCTCTGATGTGGAAACCATGAAAGTTGGTTAAGAAATTTTAATGATGCCACATTGCAAGTTTCTGGCATTTAGCAATGAGGATGTAAGAAGAGGTAGAAGAGATTCAGAGAGTCATGCTTCTGGCCAAAAGTAATCATCTGGGTGTTGTTGTCTTTGTGTTTAGTTCTCTATTTCCCACATGACAGATGGGTTTTGGCAAATGCTTACCACCGACCTTCTGAAACTCAAATCCCAGGGAAGCCTTTCAAGATGAGCAGCCAAGATGCAAAAACATAACTGTGGCAAAATTTTTTTAAAGAGTTTAGAACTATTAGATGCCAAATAGGTAAAGGAAAGTTGCCCATTTTTTTTTTCAGGATAAAGAAAGAAACTATTTATTTTCCCTGAAGTTGGTGTCCTTTCCAGTCTTTCAAATCTAAAGAACACTTGCCCTAGATGTATTTAGCGCATCACACTATTTTAGGCAATAATTCACGATGCAAAATTCATAATTCATGTGTGTAGACCATTCCTTTGCTTTATATCACATCCAGTTTCTTTTGATGATTAGCAAAAATAACTACAGTCACTGCAGATGAAGGTAAGCTGTAACTTTTAACTAAAACTCTCTGCCCATATTTATCAGGTGTCTGCTTGTGTTTTCGGAAAAGGAACTTGAACCTGCTCCCACCATGAGTGCCAATTAGCCCGTGGGCTCCCAAATGCCAACTTTGCCAGTACACAGCACCTGGGGTAATATCCTTGGCACTCCCCAGCATCCCTGAGGAGGATCCACCTCACTAAAGGGCTCCCTTAGCACTGTGGATCTGTTTTCCTAAGAGGACTCCAAACAATTCTACTAAGGATGCAAGAGGGAGGATGCTTTGTACCACTACAGCTCTTCCATGCTTAGCTGTAGCTCTCAGGAGAACATCAGGAGACAAAGTCAGAGCATTCCTTTGTCCTGGAGATGTGGGCTGTGTGGGTGTCTCCTGCACTCCTGCTGTTGAGCTGTCATTCAGGCTGTCTCAAGGTGATTTTCACCCCTCCCCCAGAGCAGAGGATGAGCAAGGAGGCCATAGGAAAGCAGGCTGATGGTGTGAGAAAAGCTTATCTGATGTGAGATTACGGTATGCAGGTAAGAATGAATCAGTCCCTTCCTCTCACCAAGATAAAGAAGGGCACATAAAGAATATGGGCTGTCTGAAGTGCTATTTTGGATTTGCTTACAGGAGGAACAAGCCAGCATAATTTCCAGCTGTATGCCCCCAAAAAATCTGGCAAATTTTAAAATACTGAATAGCTGGGATACCATGATTCAAGACTTTATTAAAATTTGACCTGCTAATTAACACTGCTTATAAAATCAGCATGTCATGGAATCTTTCCATTCTCACCTTAACTCTGTACTTTGCTCTTCTTGGCATAGTGTGGTCACTCAGATGGCAACATTAGCCTTCAGGGCATGAGCAGTGGGTGTTCAGCCTTTTCAGTGGTGCTTTCTGCCTTTCCACTCCAGCCATCTGGGAGCACACATGTTTAGAGATTCCCCTTGCATTGTACTTCTCTCATAAGGCATTTCTGAGAGAGAATAACCTCTCCAACAGAAGCCATATACTATATTTACTATATTTACCTGAATGCTTAATTTTACCAGGTAGCTAAGACTTTCATCATTCCTTAAAGCTGCTCACTTCTGCTTGGAACTCTTGGGACACACCACCGAGCAATCCTTCCGTAACATAAATATTTGATTTCAGCATTTTTAGAGATGGGCAGTGAGACAGGCAGAATTACTGTCTGATTTTTTTCCCAAAGGAAAATTCCACATGTACGCCTGCTTGCACACATACCAGATACATCCTGGCAGAAAAGACTCCTATCTGGAAAGACATTTCTTCTATCACATTTACAGGGAAAAAAAAAAAAAAAGAACCACATTCTTTTTCCCTTTGACTAAAGAAAAATTATTAGCAGGACAGGGGCTTATTGTAAATGTTCATTTTAAAATATTGGCCAATTGTCTGAGTACATTTATTTCTTTGGTGATTCAGCTGTGAGTGGGAAAGGTGTTGTGACCCATTGAATGGCCTATCCATCACATCTACTAACCTCTCTGTCCAGGGACCATCAAACCCTGGCTGCTCACTCCCTTTGTGTGTCCACTGCTTGGCCCCTCAGCTTCCCAGGTATAACCCTGTGCTGTGAAATAACCTGAAAGAGAGGCATGAGACCACAATGTCAGCCTGCCCTTGAAGTGGGCAAGCATGCACTTGCTAGGACTGTTCCCAGGACAAATTGTTTCGTGCATTAGAAGCAGGCTGGCCGCTGCAGTGGAGCTGAGGACAGGGCACAGCAAACTGAAAGAGCTGGTGGGGACCAGCTGAAGCCTTTGGCAAAAGACCACATCTTAGTGAGAAGGATGATTCATCTCCTGCTCCTCCTGACATCATTTTCTCCCCTCTTCTTCCAGATCATGCCGTCACCCATGGATGAAACCAAGCATACATACATCCCTAGAAGGTGAATTTTGGCTGAGTTGTGAGTCTGTAGCACCAATGAGTAACAAATGCCATGTCTTAGTTACACTGGGGAAAAGCCGGCAGAGGTTTTCCAAATACTTTCACTGCCTTAGTTTCAGCATGAAATCCAGCAATTTTCCTTTGCTGGGGATTTGGAAAGTGGTGCACCACACCAAAGTCAGCTCTTGCCCTGCAGAATCCGACCCTAGACTGAGTATAAATCAGTCACAGGTGCTTGAATTAAGAGAATTAATTAATAAGACATTCCCATCCCCTGGAGGTTCAGGGGACAATAAGGAAGGCATGGCACAGGCCAACACAAACCACATGCAGGATATATTAATCCTGTATTTGTCCTGAGTGTGACAGACTGCTGGGAGCCATTCTTCGTGCTCATACCAGGGGGAATTGATGGGACCTTATTCTCTGTTTGCAGGGAACGGTTCATGCAAGAAATTACATTTCCCAGTGTCATTACTAAATCCCACGATCTTCTTCATGAGTTATTCAGCACCAGTTGCTCCAGTCTTGCATACCAGTTTTATCATCTTCACATCCACCTCTGTCTTTCAGTGATGAATATTAATTATCTTCATTCCAACAGTAGAATTACCTTGCTAATGCAGTTCCTTTCTTGAAGATAAGCATACCTATCTCCCAAAAAGAGATAGTGTGTGCTGGAAAAGACACAAAGCTTTACCAAACAAACCTGGGAGACAGGGATGGCTGCCCACAGGAGTCTGTGGTAGGCTTCAGAAGCTGGAAAACTATAAAGGGGGGCAATGGAAATGGGCTTTCACTAGCATGTTCAAGATGCTGCAAAATGCCTTTTTAATGCACTAATCTGTCAGCAAGAAAATTATGAATCTATTAATAAATGGGGAACATCTAAAAGTTCGCATCTCACCATACTGTAATATTTTTCTTTTTCAATACGTAGCATAAAATTGTGCTTCTATAACATTTTGGGTGCCCTGATTTGCTGCTAGTAAGACAAGGTGGTGTCAGTAGCACTAAGGTACTAATTGCCATCAGGAACTTGGCCAACCAAGCAATTACAGACATGCTTTCCTTCTCTTCACAGTGTGGAAAGCACAGCTTCAGCCCCATCCATCAATGATGGGGTGCAAAGGAGCCGCATTTAATCTCCTGGACCTGTCATGGGGTGTGAAGAGCTCACACACCATAGGGATGCTGGCAACATCAGGAACTGCGTGCTCCTCCACGATGACTTTCCTAGACAGCTGCCCCACTCAGCAGCACCACTGGGGAGCCTTCAAGTACCGGGAGATGGCTCCCAAAAGGCAAGGCCACTTTTTTCAGCCCTCAAGGAGGAATTTGTGAATTGGGCAGAGGGTGTAAAGCCATGGTCACTGCCTCCTCTGGAGCAAGGCATCATGCCAAAATACCTGCCAGTGCCTCTGAGTGAGGGGATCAGTTTTGAAAGGCCCTGCAGAGGTGCCATAGAAGCACCCTGCTCAGTACCTGTAAAACTTGGCATCAAATCATAAGAAGAAAGCAGTGCTCCTGCTACACCTCCTGCCTGCTTGAAAGGCTTGCCTGTCATTGTGTAAACCTCTAGGAAGCTACACAGTGGGATGTGCTAGAAAACTGCAGGTGACAATTCCCTGCTGCCAAGGGCTCGCCTCGCAGTTCAGGCTATTGATGCCCAGCCTGGGGTAGACAGGACTGCCTGCAGGGTATTTATGCCCAGGTCCAGGCTGACCATAGTGCTGCTGCTGGCTGTGTTTAATTTCTTTGCTCTGCATGAACAAATTTATTAAATCCACAACATTTTTATTTTTTTTTTCTTCCAGAAGGGGTGATTTGAAGGAATATGTGCTAGTCACTTGACTAATTAGCTTAATTCAGGAACATGTCTTCAGAAGCCCATTGCTGAGTAGCCTCCTCAATTCTGGAAATTTAAAAATGACTTGGGTTTGATTAAAATTGAACTAAACCAATGAAGGTAATTGCTACTTGCTTTCCTGCTTTGTTTTTTTTTTTTTTTTTCCCACACAAAGACATCTTTGATTCATGGCTGCAGCTAGTCCTGTGTATGCCACAATAGTCAGGGGCTTGGACTGCTGTTTTCATATTAGAAATGTATTTAGCTGAAAATACTGCCATTCATTTTGTATGAATTGATGGAGCTGTTATGTGTCCCTTTCTGCCGTGAATCATTTACAAGGCCGGGTGGGATGGTTTTCCTCAGGCCATGCAAGTTTCATGATGGAGGATCTGGAGCTGCATGAAGGCCAGAATTTCTGACCAAAGGAGGGTATCAAGAATGCTGCAGTTTGACTTCTTTTCTGGGGGGGGTGGGGACGGGACACTCCTAATAAAAAGTGAAAAAATAAAAATTGACATTTTGTTTTTATTCCAACTTTTTATGGCACGTTAATGATTAGAAATAAAAAAGGGCTCTGAAACACTAATTCTTTTCAGAAGAACCATGACACATCTGGGACAATCCAAAAGTCAGCTGAGAAGGAAATTTCAGTCACTTCAGCTTCTCAGTTTACCTTACTGAATCAGTGATTCCACTAAATTCACAGTTTTTGTGTTTGCTAAATCTTCCTTCAGTGACATTTTCCAACAGAACCACTGCCACTTCCCTGGCCAGCTGAGCATTACCCCCATGCTCCCCTTGCCCTTCTGCTGGGTGGAGCACCCACACTGACACTGTGCTGCTTCTTCCACTGGACTCAAGATGATGAAAACACAGTGATGCAGCTCACCTATCTAAACAGGGCACTTCCACAAGGCATAATAGCCATGGTTCAAAATAATAATAACAATAAAAATCTAAAATAAGGTTGTTATCCCTCCCATCATCTTTTGCCTGAGCATGGATGCAGGTATACAGTATTTCTGGTGAGGAGCTGGCTGCTTAGGTATGTTGCTCCAATCTCCCCTCCTCACATCCCGTCCCATCCAGCCCCACAAACATGCCAGCTGCTATCAGCTCTGATATTCTCCATCCCCTCTCACCTGGCTGCTGCCTGCTGAAACACCCAACACTGCCAAGCTCTAAATGAGCTTATTTCAGGCTTCTTTCCTGGGGAAAGGGAACTGAGGCACTTGCCTCCTTTGTGTGCGTGTGCACGTTTGTGTGCGTGCATCCACCTGCGAGCTGCCAGATTTGATGAGAAGCTGGAGGCTCAGAAGTGGTTTTATGAAGAGTTCTGTTGAGGACTCAGTAAAATTCCTCACTGAAAGAAAAACTCTGGCTGAAAACCTTATGAGAAGCTGGAGAAGCCACCTGCATACCAGCCCATTTTAACACCTCAGTTTACACTGGACCTCAGATCATGCTGGAATGAAGAGAACCAAGAGTGTGAGATGAAGGTTTATTTGAAAACCAGCTTGGTTAGATTACATTTTGACTATCTGGGATAAAAAAAAAAGGATGGGCACATGTAAAGTATCACTGCATGGCCCCTGGAGTGGGGACAGAAAGGGAGAACCCAGGGCTTTGAGAAATGTCAGAGATTGACAGAGGGTATAGTGAGTGAAGGAACATGTGCAGGGGGACCTGTGCGGGTGAAAAACACCCAAAATAATTCTACTGGTGCTCTTTAAATGTCATACTCCTGGCAAGGAAACCTTTCACATGTTTCTCTGCTCGCATTGCCAAGCCTTTTCAAATGCACCAGGCTTCTGTTGCTTGATGGGGGGGGGGGGGGGAGAGGGAAGCTATGCCCTGGGAAAACCCTGTGGATGAGCCATTTTCCTCTGGGAAAGATGCAAGCAGTCAGCAGCTTTGCACAATGTACTGCACCTGCATCCCCACTGTCCTCATTTTAAGATGATATATAGAAAACTTGTTTTGAAGCCTGGCAGATTCCTACATGGCTGCTCTCGACTTCTTCCAAAACTACTCTGAAAATACAAACTCCCTTATTAATTGGCAGGGAATGAAGTCCCACAGGCTCAGCCTTCCACATGTGCATGGCCTGCTGGTGGGACAGCAAAGACCTCCAGGGTGCATTTCTCCCTCGGGGAAGGTGGGTGGGAAGGGGATATTAAACCTGAGGCATTTCAAGAGAAACCAAGAAGATACAGACATACCTCATAAAAAAATACTGTCTTTTATTAAACAAAAGACAGTCAGCCTCCCTCTCCCTCATAATAACCAAGAGAAATCCCAAAACATAATCAGTTTAAGCTGAACACCATGTTACCGACAAGATTAAAATTAGACTCATGAGGTTTCATCAAGGGAAAATTTAACTATGGCACTCAATCAGGCTGCAGAATCCTCTAATGACAACTGAAATAAAGTCATTCAAGACAGATTCTTAAATGTCACAGGAAAGAAAGCCTGCCCTTAGCTTCATCCCTTGGCAAAATTTATTAAGCATCTCTTTTCCCTCCCCTCCCCTACATGCACTGCTGTCTTGTGGCCATACCCTCCTTGGGCTGAAACTACAGCTCAGGGATGTATGCTGGGCTGCTCCAAGCAGGATGCTCCACGCAGGATGCAGAATCCTGCTTGGAGCACACAGCACTGGGTTCTCCAGCTTTGTGGCTGTCCCATAGGTCACATCTTACAGGAAACATCTATAAACAAGAGGCAAATGGGGTGAGAGAGAGTTTGCAAGAGCCTCCCAACATGAAGCGGCTTGTTTCGCTCTTCCAAGAAAGTATAAAACCACAACAGCTGCTGTTCTCCACACAGCACCTCCATTGAGGTGCCTACAGTAAAACTGAGAAACTCTCTTGAAAAAACACATCAATTCAGAAAGCTCTTCTATGTCCAACACCAACTTCTCTACTTGGAGAGGGATGGCTTTTGAGATGTTTCCTTTGCCCTACATGTGTCCCTGCAACCTAAGCATCACCAGCTCTGCTCTTCAGTGATGTTCAACATCTCCCAGCAAGAAGTGAAAATAAAGAGTAAATATATACGTCACTAAATGAGTTTGAAATGGTGTCCTGTACTTTTTAACCTTGGCCTCAGGAGGCTGTTGCAGGACAGCAATCCCTGACTCAGCACTTTGAAATCACCTTGCTATCAAAATTCACAGCTCTCCCAATATCCATTTTATGCCTAGTCTTGCCCTAAAAAAACTTGTGCTTTTAATGTCACTCTCAAGTTTCAGCCTGATTTCATCCAGAAAGGGCTCTCGTTTCAATTCTTTAACTGCTGTTTTGAGTTCCAAAGATGCATGAAGCAGCTGGAGTGATGTAGAATAATCAGATGGCATCCTCTTTAGTTTCTCACAGTGACCAGAGGTACACATTCCAATTACACATCAGACAGAAAAGTCATTATTTGCATACCCTCTGAGCATGTAGCAAAATGTCAGTAACAGGTAAACTTGCCTTCCTGCTCACACAGGCCCTGATCTAGTTTGGTCCTTGAGCACTCACCTAAATTTAGGTGCCTGTTTATCAAACTGAAATCAAGCGTCTTTTGCTGCATAGGTGCTTTGTTAATCAGGGAATTTGCTTAAGCCATGTGTCTGTTTAATATTAAAATATAATTATCATCTAGGGAGAGAGGGAGCACTGAGCAAGTCTCATCCTGATTTATCCAGCTGTGGGGAAAGCAATGACAGCTCAGCCAGCAGTCTGACAAAAACTCTGTCCTATGAATGTCTTCCAGAGTTTGCAGGGACTTTACCTCCTTGAGGATGCTCTAAGGAGAAGGGCTGTCATACACTTACTATTCCAGACAGCTAAGACATCCCCAGGTCAATAAGGGCTGGATTTATTATTTTATTTAACTCTGAAGAAGAATGGAGCAAAAAGGGAGTAAAATCTCACACTAATCTTATTGTACTCCTTAGATGAACAACTTTCAAATGACAGTGAAGCTAATTCCATTTACTTGCCAGTGAAGCAGCAACAAAACAGAGAGCAGGGGGGAGATATGGCAGTACAAGAGTGTCCTCCTGCTCCCAGCATCTTCCTTGCTGGTTATTGTTCAGGACTAGCATCTTGAATCACTATAGAGCTGGATGCATCAGAGGCACCTCATCACTGGGCCCAATGTAATGACAAACAACTGAAGAGCAGATGCATTCAGGGGCATTTCATGCCCATGCTCTTCTCTCCATCTTCTCCTAAAAGGAGCATGTTTCTTTTCTTCTTTCATCCCTCCCTCTTTTGAGAGCTGGCCAAAGGCTGTGGGATTGCAGCTGGTGGCCTACAGGGTGGCTGAGGGGATGCAGGGCTCCCTTGTATTTCAGCTGTCTGCCAGAGAAGAAAGAGATTTGTTCTGGGCAGTGCATCTCACCAGGTTTCCATGCAAGCCTTCATATTCTCATTGATGTGACATTGATGACAAGAACCCTAGGCAAGAAAAACGCAATTCTGGGTAGGGCATGAAGACACAGGAGGATTTCACAAATGAAGTAATTAGGATCTTGCACTGTCATTTTGCAACTGAAGAGTGAGTCAGCACCTACCTGCCTCTTGGCATGAGGATGTTATTTCTGCATGTAAGGTTTAATGAAATAATTCTCCACACTGAAAAAAAGAACAGCTCCTGAAAAATGGTAATAAAAGCCCTGTTTCTCTGACACATAGCTTGTTTTGTGCAGGATTACTTAGAATTGCTGCTCTTCTCCTTGTCCTTACAAGTGGAGCAAGCAGTTGACTTAAGAAGATATATATTTTTCTTGATTCAAGTTTTCTGGTAAAAGAATATATTAACTTTCAAAAGCAAAGTCATTTCCAAAACAGGAGCTAAAATTAGACTGATTTTTTTTTTTGTTCTCTCCCCTTTATGGCTTTTACAAGCAATTACCCACTTAATGTTTTGAAATTATACAAGCAACTTCAATAGCAGTTCTTTTTCCTGCTGCATCTCCTTGAATGTGAAGATTTAAAAGCTTTTCCGGAACACAACAGCATGAGCAAATGAATTTGCCATTTTCATCCTCGATTTTTCTTTTTTTTTTACGAATGGGAAGCAGCAGGATATTTCTTCATCGTTTAACTTTTTTTTTTGTTTTAAATTTCATAATGACAAAGTGAGCCTGTATGACAGCTCTAGAAACTGAAGGCAGGATTCTTCTTTTGCACCGCAGCCTTTTAGGTTGCTGTGGGAGTGCTGCTAAAATAGCTGGAAGGGCTATTACGCCAACGCATCTCTTGAGCCTCTTCTTTCTTATGGCAGGGTGGCGGATAGAAATTTAGCATTTCTGCTCATGTGACCATCCCACACTGCACATAACCCCTACGAAGAGCCAGGCCATGTGGGGAGCTGGGGATCCTGCAAAGTAGGGCTTCAGGAAGTAGTGAGGCAGAGCCACGCAGCAGTGCTGTGGTATCCACCTGGACCTGGATCCGCCTGGTCAGGCTGCACCCACCCTGTCCCAGGGCAGGACAGAGGGTCTGTGCCACCTGCTGTGAAAGGAGAGGGCTCCCAGCTATTCATGTGCAAGAGCCCCATGCTGCCTGATGGTGTTGATGTGCCTCAGTGTCACATGGATGGGCACAAGCTGTTGGTAAAACAGAGGGCTGGCTTGCCAGTTCCCCTCCCACCTGGCCCCTGGGCTCTTGGGGTGGAATTAGGGGCACTCACCTTAGTGGAAGAGGCAAGTTTAACCTTTATCTCCTGCTCAAGTTATCCCCTGGAGGAGGGGTTTTGTTTGCTCCTCTCTGATGGTCACGCAGATGCCTGCTGAGACCACAGCACTGGAGTGCCACTGAGCTGGCAGTGTGTTTGGCTTTTACAGCTTGGGAGTGAAAGGTGTTTCTGCTGCCAGCAGAGCAATACCCATCTGAAGCACCAAGTATGAGATCTGTAAGTAAAAAGCAAATCCAGCTGGGTCAGGGAAACTAAAACAACTCAGGCTCTCTGTTCTGCTCCAAGTTTTATCTTCATGAAGTTAAGAGGCAGCATCAGCGTCTTGTAAAGAAACATGTTCCTACCTCCATCCCTCACCCCTGGGACCCCTTAAAAATCCCCTGCACAGGCAGTGCCTTTGCTTCTACTATTTCCTGACCTTTGCTATAGTCTGACAAAGCTTTGGAAAATAAACCATCTCAAACTCATACAACTCATGTTGTACATCTCTGTTCTCATTAAGACCAAACCTCTTCACAGGTCACACTTCACCGTAACTTCTCCCTCCAGAGTTTAACACAGTCTCTCTTATTAACTTTATCATCCATTACTGCCAAAAATAACTTATATCTTCTGTTACATTATGGCATTCATAAAATACCGCACAGCTTCAGGAAGGTGCTTTCCTTGGGATTTGATGCTTGTATTCATGCAGCGTTCTCATCATCTTCCTTTTTGTTGCACCTGCAGGACGTAATTTCTCTCCTCTACTGGTGTAAGGCCAGTCAGGATGTTTTCCCCAGAGACATCTGGATGGAGCAAAGGTCGTCTCAGTTGAGAACTTCTATGACTGTCAGAACTGGAACCACCTTCTGGGTTTCTCACTAGCACAAATTCTGATAAAACCCCTTTACCATCTTTTTCAGCTGGGTCTGAGCAGGAAAGAAACTTACACTGATAAACATCTGTCTTCAGCATGTGCAGTGGGAGGGAAAGAGCTGGCAGGTTCCTCCAGACTCAGAGTTTTGCAATTGAACTTAGTGAAATACCTAGAAAAAAATATGAGGATAGAGGGAATCCATCCTGCAAAGCTCAAACCTTTCTAATACCAATTTGCTGCAGCCATAAACACTCTCAGTGGAGAAAATGGAAATACAGGGGAACAGCTGCCCCAGCAAAACACAGGCAAGGCAGCAGCCTTGAACTGACCGTGAGCACATCAGTATGCTTGGATTTTGGATTTCACAAGGGCCCTTCTCACAGGAAGGCTCATGTAACCATGGCAATGGAGATCTCTGGATACATTTCATCCCTGTCACCACTAACAAACAAGCAAGTAAGATCAGATGCAGACAAGAAAAGTCTTCCCACTCCTCTTTTTACTAAACAGTTCAAAATTTCTAGGAATCATAAGGAATAAAAGACAACTTCAGAAGAAAAACAAAGTCCCAAGAATCATCACAACTCAGATTTTTATTCAACAGTGAAGTTGAAGGGAATGGTGTTTTTTTCCCTTCAGGGCAAATGTTCCAAATGAAAATTAAGTAAAAATATTGTTCCCCAAAAGTACTCACAATGAAATTAGTTTTCATTAAATATATTTGTTTGGCAAAATAAAATAAAAAAATTAGAACCCGTACAAAAAAAATCCCTTGCAAATTTCTAACACTGTAGCAATGACAATGATGTAAACCTGGATGTTTGGCAGTTGTAATTAATTTTTGCAAATTACTGTTGAACTTTGGACCAAGGAAATAAAAATCACTTCAAATAGCAACAAGCCAATTTCAGAGGCAACTGAGGCTTAGGGAACGCTACAGGAATGGGACACACTAGTGGCTTCATACACGGTTTGTGCGAGTGATTTGCTAGTGTGGGGCTATTGTAAGAGCTGGGAGGAAAAGAAGTTAAAAGCTGTTGCAGCATTGCAGCGTATGGTACAGCAAAAACCTGCAGACTTTCCATTCTGGGAGCTGATCAGTTGGGTGAAGGCTGGAGGCAAGAGTTGAGATGACGGTGGAGAGAATAATGACAGTGACGGATGGTGCAAGAACGGGGAAGCAGTTAACGAATTTCATCATCACATTGGATTCAGTGGTGAGCAGACTCTTGTGAGTATCTGGGGAAATCTTCTGCTTACAGTAGCTGCTTTTGCTCCCTACCTCCCTCCTCCTTCCAGTTAAAGCCTCTGCCCTGCCAAGTGGGTTTCACAGGCATGCAGTTTGATAACAACGTCCTTCAGTTAAGAATGTTTATTCCAGTATTAAAAATGTAAAAAAAGTCCTCAGGAGTTTGCTTCTTAGTGGCAGTCTTTGCCTTAAGCAAGGCCAATGGCCTGCAATTACAAGTTAATTAAAGCAATGTGGATTTGGATGAGCAATGGGGAAGATGGGAATGGGGAAAGAAGGGATGCAGGGAACAGGGAGAAATGCAAGTGTTTCTACATCCCTCCCCAAAGCCAAAATACAAGGTGCAAAAGTGGGTCTCTTTTTCCTCACACTCTTCTTTTTTTTTTTTTTTTTAATATCTCTCCAGTTATAATGTATTTCCAGTTTCAGAGCAAGTTTCAGTGACTGCCTCAGTTACAGTCATAAACAAAGTTGTAGTTGCTGGGCTCCTTTGGGATAGGTGGGGGAGCATCTGGGATTTGTATATTTTCCAAGTCAAGGAGGCGTAGCTTTATCTCCATGCTGAGCAGCGTGTCTAGGTCGTTCCGTGTTAGGTCACTCAACATATCCTTTCCAAGGAGGGCGTTCAAACCGTCGGTCCATACACAATACTGCACAGGAAAAGGATAAAAACTCTCATTAGTAGACTTTTCATACACAAACTCCTTGTCTGGTCTGGTCCTGTACAGTTACTGCTCCCATGGGGACTTACAAAGAGACCTAAAATTAGGTTGATGCATTTTATCGGCTCAGATCTTGAAGAAGGCTTTCACTGAGCTGCTCAGAAAATGGAAAAACATTCCATAAAATGGGACGAAATGACAGTGTTTAGTTGTTTGACAATCTGGCATCTCCTCCAAACTTCTTGGTGAATATTCTTCTGCAATTATTGGAGAAGGAAACAATAACTTAGGACAATGAACCTCTGGAGAAATCTCCTTCACTCCTCTCATTCTACTCCCCAGCACCTATTAAAAAAGCCTGAAGATTATCTTACTTTAACAAAAGCTTTAATTCCAAGACAGTTATGTTAGGTGAACCAAATCCCACCCCCAAATCCTTCTTGACTCTTAGTGTAAAAATCCTGTACTATCTGCTTTTATAATTGTTTGCTTTCCTATACATGAAGCTGTTGCAATTGATAGTCTCACATAATTATGCCTACTTTACCACTGTTTTACACAAAATAACATATTGTGAAAACTACAGTCAGTTTATGCTATGTCCTTCATGAAAATTAAATACCAAGCTGCTTGGGTATAATACTAAATGCTGCAAATGCTGAACTGGCCTTTAAAACCTCTTCCTTACTCTTAGCTTTTTCCTTACAGGAGATGCCATCTTTCCCAACAGCTGACAGCTTGTGATAAATGTGGGCTGAATAGCCATTTAAAATCAGCAACAAATTCAAGGGAGACTGGTGATCTAGAGTCAAATTCTATTGAATAAGTCACTTTCATTTATTACTACAAGCCATTTATTCAACTATGAACAGAAGTACTCAAATGCTGTCATCTAAAAATAAAGATTTCAATCATGAACTTGTGTCCTAGTTTGCAGGAGAAAAATTAGATTAACCGTAACTGCATTTTTATCTTACAAATACTTCTGCTGGATTTCATGCCAAAAAAATGGGTTTTAAATTTAGCTGACCATTTGCTACATGATGCCTCCAAGTTTAAAGATAGCCATGGTTGACTTCATCCCAAAGCAGAAATGAGGATTATTTTTAAGGAAGAGAGAGAAGCCCCCCTCTTCATGCAGAAAAAGGGCATGTTTCAAAAATAGGATGGGTTAGCACACTTCAGCATCCAAAGTGGAATCCTACCCACTTAAGTCACTAACAAAACAGTAGCAGAAGGAGCTTTTTCACCTAGGGTGTGGGCAAGCCAAGCCACAGCTTTAATGTGAGATCAGCTATATAGAAGAGACTTTAGAGTTCAGGTTGTCCTGCTGACAAGTACTAAATAAACAACTTAGCCTGCCTATTCTAGGCTGTCAAAGTGTGCCACTGAAGACTTTTAAAGCATGCAATTTTTTTTGGAGTGAATGCAGAGTATCAGGAAAAGAAAGAATCTATTCTTGAAAAATAATTACATTTGAACAGACTATAATCTTTTATGATTTACTTGAAATCTTTCTCTGGGGAAGTTTTCCCTGAATTCATTATGAAGAAAGGAACAGAAAAGCAAAAGGCTCTGCTCAGGTTACAGGAGAGCAGAGAAACTTCTCAACAGATGCAGCCCCTGATGCAAATCGTCCATCACCTGCGCAGTGAGTGTGGCCAGCTCTTCCTCTGGGGAGGAATCCCAGAGAGTCAGAAAGCAGAACTGCAGTTCTCTCCTCTTCCAGATATAACTCATTAGAGCCCACAGAAACCAAATTCTGGCCACAATTCTGATGAGTGCAATGGCCTGGAAAAGGGGCTTCCTCTCTAATCTCCATATTGGCAAATGCACCTAATTAAACTCCTGCACATGTTGAGCAGAGAGACATCCTAATGAGATGGTGGAAAAACAGAGGCATTCATTCAGAAGCTTTTTCTTTTTAATATGCAAAAGAGACTCAGAGCCACTGAAAAATTAATTTACGAGATTAATTTTCATAAAACTCCAATGAAACCTAATTATGGCCTCCTTCATCAGTTTCTCTGTCAAAAATCAAGGATAAGATTAATCCACCTTTTTTGCTGTGTAGTTGAAACCAGTTATTAGTATTTAAATGAAAAACAAATACAACGGAGTGATCTCATAGTACTGAATCCTCTGGCTAGCAGTAAGCTCCAACAGATGGCTAAGGGAATTCACAAACTTAAGTGTGCTAGAATGAGGTCCAAACCTCAATGATACTGGTTCAGTAATGAGATTTTATCAAAGAATTACTCTGGGAGACAAGAACTAGAAAGCTTGAACAGGTTTCATCCATCTGGATGCAGCCCTGAGCAACCTGGTCTGAGCTCACTGCTGACCTGCTTTGAGCAGGAGGTTGGACTTGAGACACCTTCAGGATTCTTTGCAGCCAGAATTATCCTAAGAGCCTTGTTCAATTTTTCTTTTTAGGACACACTCAACTCCCACATTTCAGCCTCATTCTACAATCACGAGGGCTGCACAAGTACTTAAAAAAAGCTCTGCAAGTCTGACCTGAAATTGTCATGTTCCAACATCATTTCTGGTGCTTCACGCAAAGCTTTCAGAATCTTGAGATGTCACCACCAGATCTCCCAAACTGACAATGCTGCTGAACTATCACTTCTATCAACAATCATCCCAACTTCTTTGATGAAAAGTCACAGGCTTCATAACATACTACTTCCCTTTCCTTGTGGGTGCTTCCTCTGAACGCTTGTACTTTCCACTTTAATCATAACTCACTCTTCTGCAGGCCATGGAAAAATACAGAGGATGTGAGATGTCCTTTTAAAAATTTTCATTTGAGAGCTGTCAAGTGGCAGCAGAGACTGTTGCCTCTGGCCATTTTTTTTTTTTTTGGAACATATTAATTTTGTTTCAAAGAAGCTGCACAATACCAAAAAGAGATATGAAGATAAAAGGTGTGTTAACGCAATCATGAGCAATTGGGTTAGTGCATCTCACTGCTACTGCCTGTCAGTGGGATGCAACAGCAGCTTTTCAACATTTGAACCATTAAAATCCACCTGTAGCTATAGGCTATATTTGAGATACAGTGGCTGAAAAAATTGTTGATTGTAGGTTTGGTGGTTTTCATGACCATTTGCACTTCTGAGCTGAAACAGTCTAGAATTCAGTTTCTGTAGAATTTATATCAGAAATCCTTGAACCTATGTTCAGTCCAGAGGATAATGACAACCATGTGTTGCTTAGAGCTACAGCTCTAATGGCACATTTTGCCTGGAATACTACTGGTGTTTTCTCTTACATGAAAACTGACCAGCAAATACTTCTCTGGAATGAACATTCTTGAAAATGACACTCAAATATTAATCCACAGAAAGACCCAAATGGGCATAACTGTATCTCCGCTCCTAAAATTAACATTTAGTTTAAGGTTTTAGTCCAAAACAACAGATTTTGAAGTGGCATAGCTAGTACACTTCACTTGTACAGCAATTTCCTGCACTTTTTTAACACTACAGTATAATTCAATTTAAAGCAATCTTCTTCATCATCTTAGCACAGGGTCCTGAACTGAGACCAAATGTGATATCTAAAAATAAATGTGCAAATGAAACACAACTGTTTTGCTTTAGAAACAAGAATAATTTTTTTTAATATAGTGCATTCTGCTAAGCCTTTACTTGAAATTTCTTTGAGAGAAACACATCCAATGATTCAACACAATTAAGGCAAATTAATCCCATCACATTCCAAGATGATGTCTTCTATTTCCTTGTGGCTTTTACTAAGAAAAGGGAGCAGGGAATGGGCTATCAGTCATCCTTGCTATTGGTATTTACATTGTCTTTCTACAA
Source organism: Chloebia gouldiae (assembly GCA_003676055.1). Taxonomy (NCBI): domain Eukaryota; kingdom Metazoa; phylum Chordata; class Aves; order Passeriformes; family Passeridae; genus Chloebia; species Chloebia gouldiae. Next base: position 45,172,635 of record QUSF01000003.1, read on the forward strand.
GTGAAAGCTGCTGCAAAACACTCTCATGTGGAGATGGAATGAATGCAGGGGACCTTCTACAATCACCTGTCATGAATGGTCTTAGCAATGTGAAAATAAGAAAAAAGGGATATGCCACTCTGGAGAGCACAAGTCATTGTCAAAATGAACCAAGGGTGTCAGTGATTTTTTGAAAGTTTGGCTGTACAAATTCCCAGTGTTGAAAGTTCATACAGCAAAATTCTCTAGTGTCTGAAGTACAGCAGACTACAAGAAACCAGGAAATGGTGAACGAGGTCTGTAGAACTTCAAGGTCTGCACAAGCTCTCTTATTTCTCTTTCTTATGGATCATATTTCGGGAGGACTTAAAAACACTGGTCTGTAATTTGGAGCTTCATGTGCTCCATGTGATGCAGGAATACAAAACATGATTCTTCTGTGGCTCAGAAATGCAAGAAAATTGCAGAAGGCCTTGTTCCTGTACTAATCCCTTGAATTTGTCAATTTATTTTGAGATATGACACTGATTTAGATGGACCTATACCCTAGGGCAAGATGCCTATTCTTATGTTCTTACAAAGCCATCTGGTGCCTTAAAGCAACTAAGATAACTTCAAATAAATTTCTGTACTCTGAACATAACTTACCTCATGCTTGTCTGGAGCAATGAAATTCAACTGGCCACTTGAGTCATACAATATAGAGAAAGCAAGCTCTAGCACCTCCTGGAACGATACAAAGAAACACATATTAATGCTGCATGAGAGAGGCATCCATACATTCAGGTCTGTCTTTCTTTCCTATGCATTATTCCCCAAAACAAGTTGAAAAATAGTTTATGGTAGTCTCCTGTCTGGCCAAAGCTGCAGCAGTACCAGATCGCTGCAAGAGAGAGGCGCAGCAAGAATACCACCATGGTTGCTTCAGTCAAAACACACTCACCTCAGTGCTTACCGTGGCCCACTACGTCATGAATTACTTTACCATTTGAGTTTAAATTTGAGCTAGTCAATGGTGAGGATTAAAATCAATATAATGAACAATAATACACTTGCAAGAAGCTCTTCATGAAGACTTAAAAGTTTTTTTCACTTTGTATAGATTAAACTCACAAAGTTCTGCAAGGTTTGACTCCCTGTGTTAAAAATCATGGCAAGACAATGAATATCCTGGTATATACTTAGGTTCTTTTCACTGCTGGAAATATCACTCACAGGATATTTTTGTAATTTTGTTTCCATCTGAACCAGAATCGCCAGCCTCAGTCAAGCCAAACTGTGCTGGTTACCTAAAGACCCAAAGGAATTTCGGGAAAGGAAAAAGCAATCATCTTTTTGTCCCCTAAGCACTGAAGCTGGAATTGTAAAAGGTATCAAGGAGAATTCAAAAAGTGCTGACCTTCTCTAAAAGTCACCTGGACTTGAATGCCCCTGAGGAAATCCAGGCAATCTGAATAAACTATGATCTTTCAGTGGCCAGCAGTGAGCATGCAAAGATGTCCTCTTTTCTGCTGTCATATTATGGTTTCTGCATGCATCACTTCAAGTGCCATTAAGCTCGGTAGTATGGATATATGAACTGTGGGAAAGAGACCCAGCTACATAGCAGAGTGCTGACTTGTAACTATGATCTGTATCACATGTCCAGTTCTTTTTGCCTCTTGGCTTCCTGTCACACTGATGCCTTTTGCTGACTCTCAGCTGACAACAGTCCCTGCACTGCCAGAGGTGCAAGGAGAACGGCTTCCTAAATTTGCAACACTAAGTTTTAAAATGGAAGAATTGACTGTGGGGACTGCAGCATAAACATCATTCTAGACTGCTATCCCTGAGCTCCTGGTCTGAGACAGACATAGATATTTGGATTTCTGTAAGGGCTTTTTTGGTTTTGACATGGTATGATTAAGAACCATAAAACTTGCAGTCCTTAAGGATAATCCTGGATAATAAGAGATCAGGCTTCTCATGGGAAATGTTCTTGTTTTCCTTGAGTTTAGTTACTAGGTTTGACTTGATGTATTGCCAAGGCTACAGGAGACAAAGCTATGTTAAGTTGTCATTGTGTTAAATCTCCAAGGAGGCTGCAAGTGCAAACAGTGCTGGTGCACTCAGCAAACCAATGGCTCAGGCTCACAGGGCCCTTTTGTGTTGTAGGCATGTCTCTCAGCCACACCTTACTAAGAGTGATATCCCTCATTACAGAAACAAATCTACCTCTGCCCACATGAACCTGGCATTATCTCCTCCCACAGTGTTATAAATTACTGACAGAATACGCCAAGTAATGCCACTGAGATTGTAGCTCTGACAAAAGGGCTTGTGCTGTTATACTGTGGTGTTCCTGAATTTAATGAAGGTCAACAATCCCAAAGGCCTGACCCTTGTAATTTTTCCTTTGGGAAACTCCAATGAATATACCTTCTTCTTCACCTCAAAAAGAGAAAAAGGAGGGAAAAACATCTCTGCTTGGAAGAGGAATGTGTCAGCATGTCAAGGGTTTAGCCATTTCCAGTCAGGCAGAGAATGAGAAAGGACTAGGTTAAGGGCAACTAGCTTCTCTTTCTGGGGAAAAGTATTATTTTGGCAGCCCTGGCTGCAGCTCAGCTTCTTTGCTGGCTGCCCTGGACTCTAAAGGCTTGGGAATGATGACTTCCAGGTGCCAGCATCTCTGTTGCTTTATGTACAGCAAACTGTCAAGGAAAATGGAAGCCAAAGGAGCTGGAGTTGCCAACTGGCCCTCCACACTGAGAGTGGTCTCAGAGGTTGAGCTGGCTGACTTGTCAGGGACCCCCACCTGTTCTTGTTACAGTCCCATCACTGACAAGGAGCACCTGGCAATTCTTAAATGAGAACTGGTCAGTCTTTATCAACCATCTGTAGTTTTCTCTTATTTTCTGTTTTACTTCTTAACCTTTCTCACAGTAATTTTTCACTCAGGCTGTTTCCACTTGTTTCTCTATCCCTCTGGTCTTTTTTATCTCACTTTCCCTCCAACCTGTGCCTTCCTTCTTTGTTTTGCTTTCCTCCTCCTGCACCTCAAGCCACTGAACTCACTCCCTTGGCACTCCTAGATCCTTCCATGTGTTAGACCTCTGCCCTTCCCCAGATGCTTCTCAAAGGTAACAGCACTGGGATCCACAGTGCTCCTCTCTTCTGAGCTGCACTGAAAACAGAGAACAAGAAATGGCAACAGCAGGCCAATACTTCCCACTCCTTGGATTCAGCTGTGTGGGGGAAGCTGTCTTAGGTGGTATGAAGGGAAGGTTGCTCTCCCATGCCCAGAGGTTCTCTCTCCCTCAGTCTCCACTGGTCCCCAACACAGGCCAGAAGCAAGCTATTTTTCATGAACAGGCATTGTGGGTGCTTATGGTGAAGTGATGCCATGCTACTTTCTGCTTTCTCTCTCTTCAACACCCTCAAAACACCCATGTCTTTACTGGAGAGGGAAAGAGCTTCATTCATCAGGGTTAAACCATTTTAGCTGACTAAAAAGGCACAAAGCCTGAAACTTGCCAGCAGATAAAGGGTGATGGAAAAACACTTCAAAATATCTGGCCATGTTTTTTTTTTTTTCTAATTCTTCTGTCATGCTTTATTTTGAAGGCTGCAAAATCTGATGTATTTAATTTCCTTGAAAAACATTGGTACTACTTGGGAGACAGAAATAAGGATTTAAAAATTAAATCTAATTTAAAAACACAAGCAAGACAAACAACAATGGATTCAGATCTGGTCCCATCACATCTTTCCAGCTTCATATACATGCAAATTCCAATTCAGTTTAACTCTTATTTCTTTCTAAATCGTACTGCTGAAAGAACAATGGCCATGTGCTGGCAAATGAAGAGATGATGAAGCCTTTGTTATGGACATTTTGCCAATTCCAGCTATGCTCACAGCATGGCATTCTGCCATTCAATTTTCTTTTCTGCCAACGAATAAAATTGAGGTGGACATTATATATGTACAAAGAAAGCTCAGAATGAAAAGACCTCTTAAAAATACTGATTCACACTGATTGTGAAATTTCAGAAAGTGAAAGGTTTTAAACACCAAATTCAGCTGCATTCTCTGTCTGCCTTTTTATAAATTTTAATTGCCTAACCCATATATAACTTGATATCCTGCAAACAACATGTTATTCCTATGTCAGTTAAATAGTTGCAATATTGTGCCTGACAGTTTGATTGGGGTGACAGATTAATTCAAAAATTCTGATGTGCTTCTCAGGGGAAAACATAAGGAATTGAGGAAATGAAAAAAAACCCAAACCCACCAAACCAAAACCCCTGCACCACATCAGAAACAGTAAAACCATCAAAATTGCCATTGGGTCACAAATAGAATGCCTCCAGCCAAGGATGAGGATGAGCCATTGCTACCTAAGAATTCCAGATCTCCACATTCTCAGCCAGAAATTTTAAACCAGTCCAAAGCAATTTTACCTAAGGAAATGGGGCAATGCTGAGAGCTGAGGACGAAGTGATCTGCAGCATTCCTATTTAGCATTAAATACTATCTAGACATTACTGCGCCATAACGATGACACATTTCCATCACTGCCACCCACTGCTTTCCATCTTTCCCTTTTGTGTGGACATGTGAGTGCTAAGGCAAGGAAAAACTAAAAATATTTTCTATGCATCATAGAAATGTCCCAGCCAAATGTGTTGATGGTTCAGATGTAACATGAGGTAGGAGTTATACGCAATCTATTGTACTCATGTGTGTGTGTTTGTGTCCTGATTCAGAAAATCAACAAGGAAAATACTCCTCGGATATTTTTTTTCCTCTCCTATCATGTAAAGCCAATGTTGAAAGGAGAGCAACTTCTCTATAAGAAAACAAATACAGAAAATACTCAGGATGCTTTGCCCATCTGTGCACAGTTAAGGAAAGAGAAGTTGAAGCTGTGAAGGTGCAACTAGTTGTGTGATGTAGCTTTAACAGGATCTTCTCAATTTTTATGGCTCCCTTCAGAATGGCTTTTTCAATTTTATCTAAAGTGCTGAAGCAGGAACTCTTAACTTCACTATTTTGTCCATCAAAATCTCCTCGTCTGACCCAAAAATTTCTCAGTTTCAGGTAATTAGAAATTCTGATTCGAAAACTGTGATCTGGTTCCCAGACCTCTCAGGGTGCTCTTGTAAGGTGAGAGAGACAGCCTGATAGAAAATTTATTAACATACCTCATAGAATGTGGTATTCACCACTAATGATGCCAGATATTACTAGTAACTCCATTTCTTCTTGATGTGGTGACAATTCTCACTAACAGAAACTCTGCAAGATTCTGGCACTGCACAATTTTAGTACTACTGTCAGCTTACAGTTCTTGCTCTGAAACTCTGAAAGGTAGTATAAATCTAATTTAAGCTGAATACTGTCTCCTACACATTTTTTCCCAAATGAACTGCTAAGCATGTCCTTATACCCCTCCAGCCTTTTGTTGGCAGTGGTTTTTCTACCTGACAGGACCTGCAGGTATCATCAACTGGACATTAATTGCAATTTTGGCATGTGTTCACTGAAGGAGGGTTCATCAGAGAACACAGCTAGAACAAACTAATTATTTATCAGACACAATATAGGAGTAGGCACCAGCAGCCATTGCTGCTTTGCTTTAGAGATAGAAAACACCACTACTAAAGACAATTCCAGTTGTGCCCTGGGCATATCTCAGTGCACATCTGCCATAAAATATGAGTAAAGAAGGCTAAGCTGTCCCAGTAATTTAACTCAAATAGTCTGAGGTGGAAACAAAGGGTATACATACATGGAAATTTTGCAGGCTGGAAAGAAAAATACCTGTATTATTTCAGGGAAGGTCAATTTGACAAACTTTGTATTCTGCACATTATGTGTTCATAACTATTTGAGAACCATACCTTGTTTTGTTTAAGAGCTCCTTTCTCCTTCATATGTGGACAGTCTTTCCCAGTCACAACAGCTTTTATATCTGCCACTGGCACTGCATTAAAAAGAAAGAAAATCAAACCCCAGAAAATTAGTTAGAAGCAAGGTATGTAAAAGCTACAGAGTCTAAAAAGAAGCAAGACTAATGTGTTAAAATTGCCATGTCCTTTGCCATTTCCAGTCTTTTGTAAGAAAGAAAACTGGAAGAAAATAACTAACACAGGAACCAGTGAATCTTGACAAAATTTGAGGCATCTGGATAAAAGTCTGAAAATGCTTTTTCTTGCCTATTTAGACTACCTTGGGTAAGAGTGTTTCATATAAATGCATTCCTGTGCTGGAGAGTATGCGTACTCATGGATCTCAAAACCATATAGTTTTCTTTCTCGTTAATGTAATGTGCCTGCTCTGCTGCTGCTCTTTCCTAGGCATCCAGCTAAAGTCTCTGCTGGAGAGAGGATGCTGGGCAAGTTGGACCCTTCACTCAGTGCTGTCTTCCTTCTTTTAGAAGAAGGAAAATTCCTGTAGGACATTTTTAAAAATAGTTTTCTATTTCACTCCAATCAGCAGTTTAGTTGCTTTTTGCACTAGCAGGAAGAAGGAATACTAAGGCTTATAATGAACCATTCCAATTGCTTCAAAATGTGAAGTGATCAGAAATGACTTGGGGGAAAAGAAAGGTAAGAAAAAATATTGGAATCTGCTGCCACTCAGAGTCACAGAGTGAAGTCACTAAAGCGTAAAGATAAATTTCTCTGAGTTTCAAGTGGAAGTCAATTTTCCAAAGGTAATTACATTATGGAGAATCTATATGCTCTACAATACAATATGGTCCCTGAGTGACAGTTTCTACGATCTATAAATAATCCATTATACTTGTGGCTGTAGAAAAGTATCTTATATATAGAACAGGATAGTAATATGAAAACCTGTCACTGCCCAGTTCTGTAGAAACTCTAATGGAAATAGTGAAGAGAAGAAATGAATTTACTTTTCTGCTGGGCCCAACAGCACCATATATTTTACGATAGATTACCTCAGCACTACACCAAAAGGATGGCATAGGATGTAAAAGACATTCTTAAAGTATTGCTTGGCATGAAAAACTGAAATGAAAGGAAATCATTTGACTCTTCACTACTCAACTTCTGCCTTTAGTCCCAGAATTTTATGCTGTGGGTCTGCTGACTTTTTATGCCTCTGACAGTCCTGCTTTGGAGAAGAAGAGATACTGTTTTTAAGAGGAGAGAGTGAGTTAGAATACACTGGGAAATTAAGGAGATATTCTACTGCAACTATGGTAGAAAGGTCTTCTTAAGAAAAGAGTTCTTGCCATTTTTTGAAAAAGCCCAGAAAAACAATTTCTCTGTTTGCATAAGATAAGGTTTTCTGAGGTCAGACCTCTCAACCAAGAAGGCTTTTCTCCAGGTTTCATGCTCTTGATCTGTGTGATCTGGAATACAGTTACTATGGGAGATCACAGACTGATGTGACATCCTAATCTTTATTTATCTGGAAATTGTCTTATGCCTTGCTTTAGAAAAATATAATCAAAGACTTCAGGAGGTATCAAAAGTTGACTACAAGATGCTGGAGGGTGTAAGCACAGATGTGATGTGCTCACAATGGATAAAGCATTGAGAAGGAGGGCAGCTGTTTTCTGTCCCAGCTGGAGTCTGCACGGCTTGTTAACTCTGCCAGCCTGAAGAGAGGGGTGACACTCACAGAAGTGAAAAGGGTAAAAACCCACACATTTATTTTTAGGGAATGAGACTAATTATTCAGACTTTGCAAGGAGTACACAAAATGCTTGATGCTACTTCTCTTGGTTCTATTTTCTTGCCCACCTATTCTCTTTTATCTATGGATCTGGCTCCAAATGCTGAGAAGTTGATCATCATATTCAAACTTAAGGAATTCAAAAATCAATAACCTGCCCAGAGAAAATCAGAATATTTATGAAAAGTATTCTGTAAAATGCCCACACCAGTTTGGTCTGATATGTTTCAAACAATGTGCCACTTTATAATCTTGTCACTTGCAATATGCTCAGCTTTGTTTAATCAAACTCCTTCTAACATGGGTAAATCTTGTCTCATTCATAGCCTGAAAACCTGAAATACTGATGAAATAACCACCTCCTTCTGAAACTGCATTGGTATCTACTATGCTAGCAGCCATGCTGAGGCAACCGTGTGGGTCTGGCCCAATGGTTTCTGAAGTAGAGCCTTCACGGGATCCATGCTGCCATGGGATCCTGACATTCCTGAGTAGGTTCAAGAGCATACAGAAAATGCAAGTGCCAGATGACACTCACAGTCAGGGTCAGGGGTTTGTGTGTGGAAGCTTGCTCTGAGCAAACAAATCTGGGAACTGCTGCTCTTGTAAATGTGCCTGCAGTTCAAGTGTGACTTTCATTCTTCTGTCACTCTGACACTGTAACATTCTATGGCTATTTCTCTAAGCCTTGTCCACAAAAACTGTCTCTTTCTGTGCCAATGCAGCTATGTGAAGGCCTGTCCTACATTCTGCCAAGACTGCAGTAAGACTGTGGAACATCCTTGAGGCAATCTGTAAGGCAAGGAAAACAAGAGAATATGACTGCAAACTGTCAGGGCTCCAGCATCACACAGGCTTTTCTTCTTTCCCTCTCAGACTGCATCTGGGAGTACTCTGACCTTTTAAGAGGTGCTGCCTGGAGACAGGTTAGGGGAGGAAATTTCACATTATTCCCCAATTTTCAGGCTGGAAGAATTTCAAACTTCTGAAAAATTAATCCTCCTGCCGTTCCATGAAAGAAGTGGAACTACCAGCTGAAATACCTGTATAGGCGTGTCTAATTTGATAATGCCAAGGATTTTCAGAAAAGAACAAAAAGAAATTATTCCTTATTCAATGCTGGATTTCTTGAAGTCACCTCCCAGTGAGAGAACTATACTCATTATTTCCACTATCATAAAAAAACTTCCCTGGATTACAGGTTAAACCCCTATAACTCGTGTTGAAGAACAAAGGAGAAATCAGTAGAGTGTGATGGTTCTGAAGCGCTCCAAAATTACTTTTAACCATAAGAAAAATCCCAATAAATCCCCTGGTAGGAGCTGCCACAGAGACGTGTCCTCTCCCATTTGGCTACACAGAAACAGTGAGGTCCTCTCAATGTTCTTCACAGTGACTTGTCACCTTTGAGTCCACTCCTCACAACAGCTAAAAAGACCTCTGCACTTATCCTCCTCCAGTCACTAGACTGGCTGTTTCCATGGACAGGCAGTGCTTCTGGATATGTCCAAGTATTTTTATTTGACATCCTCAGTTAGATGAGCAATGAAAATAAACTGTGTTCCTCCCTAGGAAAGACATGATGTTTCCAAGCTGAATGAAATTATAAACTCATTGAAAAGCTTAACGCAGTCCCCACACACATTGCCAAACCCAGGAGAGTAGTGTTTGAATGCAGGAGGAAATGTCCCCTGCTCTTTATCTTCATAAAGAGAGCTGTGCATAATGTCCCATATTAAGAGAAACAAGTTATAAAGAAGAACTAGCATAAAAGAAGCAGAAGTCACAATCTTTGTTCATGACTTACACTTATCTTGCAAGGAATCATGAGGGACTTCTCCCTGTGGACTTTCTTCCAAGTCTCCGTAGTGCAAGACCTTGTGATTAGGTGAAAGTCGACAATACCAAAATTTGTCTGTTGAAATAAACACATTAAGCAAGGTCACTGACAAATATTCATCAGCCTTACCAACAGCAGAGGAGAAAGCTTAAAACAAGGTGCTACAGGGAAAGGCTGTCTTTTCTTGCAGAAGAAGAAATGTGTGGGGTATATATATATAAGAAGGGTAGGGACTTTGCTCAGTAATTTTACTTGACTAAATGAAACTGGCATTAATCTACAGGGGTTTTGTTACTGACATAGTCACTGGCTTAAAAAAATATACCACCGAGAAAAACCTGACTTAGTTTTACCAGATATTATATACCCTCATGGCCAGAAGACTGGCAAAGTAACTACTTTGCGTGAATAACTTTAATTTACCCATAAAAGATTCATTTTTTAGCACCCACTTTGTGAAAATCAAGCCCTACCAGCTGTCTTGTGTGGGACATCCAAAAACTGATAAATTTGAAATATCCCATACTTTATGAAAATTATGACTCATGTCTTTTTTTATAGACATGGGAGAACACCCCCATATTTATGGAGACACTGGACCTAATAAACATGCAAGGACTTAAAAAGCAGAAATTAAATCTCCTGTCCTGCAGATAACTCAGTGCCTTGCATGGTTACAAATATATGTGTGACCATTCAGTTCACACTCCAGTTTGCATTTTAGTCCTTCCTAAGAGATGTACATTTACATCTACTGACAACTCGCGCTTTGGAGGACATAATTCCCCTAACAACATTTGTTAAAATCTGCTCCTGTGAAGAACATCACCTTTGCAGAGCCAGGCCACCATGTTGCCTAGTGTGCAAGGATGGGACTTGCCTTTCTGAAATGGCAAGAAAGAGGTTACCCTTCCTTGTCAGAGCACGCTCCATTTAATAAGTAGATCACATAATGTTAAGCTGTCAAAAATACAGTCTTGTTACATCCAAACTAAATTTCCAAAAGCTCAGAGCAAAGCTGGATGTTAAAATGCGAGTGGAGGGGGGCAGAGGGCTTCTGTGGCTCTGTGCTTCTCTTGTACTGGCAGTGCTGATGCTGTGCTAAGCAGCAGCCTGAGGGACAATTTAGGGGAAACAGCAGCACTGATACAGCCCTGTGGCACTGCAGTCGCTGGGAGCCTCCTTTTGGATAAAACATTGGAGGAGCAGTAGAACCAGCATATGTGAGCTCATTTGGGGTGTTAGCAGAAGGGCTTCTGGGCTCTCTGAGTAAAACACTGGCCTCATGGACCCTGCTGTGTCCTGAAGGACACTCCAGGCCCCTAGCAAGTCTTTTCAAATACAGTGCAGTAGAACACAGGCAATTAAATGATAAAAATTGACTTTCACATGCCCTTTTAAATTTCTTTGCCCCAGTGGATAAAAAGGGAAAAAACCATACACCCTCTTCTAACTACTTTCTGAGTGTGCAGCCCCTTCTACAGAAATATTTCAAAAAACCTTACAAACCTCTGGCAAAGGCTCAAAATGGCCATGGGAGAGATTCTGGCTATCAACTTTACAGGCATGTACAATACTGAAAGATTGATGGTAGACAGCCTGAGATTATGCTCCTGTGATGCATACAAGAAGAGCTGCTGAAATATAAGCATCCCTGGACTATAAGCAGCAGAACATACTGTATGGCACAGTATGGGACTGAGAAGAAGACCCCATCTGCAAAACCTTTGCAGGGAATTGAAACTATAGCAAGTAAGAGCCCTCATTCAATAGACTCATCTGAAGAGCACACAAACAAGCAACTTATTAGGCAGTTTGTGTATCTCAGAAGGATGTATGTGAAAATTTTCTAGATTCATACCTTTTACAGGGAACTCTACCAGAACCTTAGCAAAGCCTGATGCTTAAAGAATATACCCCACTGAATCTGATGGTTGATCACTATGCCTAAAGAAAAGCATCCAGTAACTGCAACAGGAGGCTTTCACAGCTAGCTTTAAATGCAACCTCGTTGTTTATTGGACTGTATAAAGTAATACAACTTTCCAACTCTAAAACTAAAACACTAATTGGTTTTTTTTCTTAGAAATGGATATGGTTTTCATACTTTCTCAGTGACCTGGGCAAAAAGATGTTCTAACTGGGAAAAAAAAAAAAAGTACCATGGCTTCCTTTCAATTTATCACATATGGGGCTGGTGTTAGCAAGGGCTTGGCTCTTCTGTCTCCTAGGGACTAGTATTTTGGTCACCTTGGCTCTTTCAATGCCACACTTCAATAATAAAAGAGGGGAACACCCCTCCATGAAAGTATCTTATTTTGTTTTGGGAAGGGGTGGCTTAATGGGAAGAAACCCAAGCTCTGAACATTTGAAGAGCTTTTTCAGCAATTCCCCATAACCCAAGGTTACTGAAAAACTAATGGTCACAGACTGTAGCTTGAAGCATGTCTAGCACAACGCTCCTGTGGTCTCACTAACTCTGCTCTGCCACAGCCTTGCTCTCAAGAGGAAAGCCCTTAAATGAAAGCTACAAATGGAACTAACAAGGCTTCCTCAACCACAACCACTAAATGACTGAACCAGCCAGGCTGAGGAGGGTGACAGCATGTTGCTAGAAGGGACCCTTGTTTCTACAGCCACCTCAGCCTTACCCATCCCGGTTTTCGCTTCAGCTGTACATGATGCTACAAACACTGTATCAGAAAATATCCCACTCACATGAGATTTCATTGCCTTGGAGGGGAACAGTTTGAAACTGGATGCAACTATTTTACTGTAGTGCAAGTGCTGAACACAACTATATTGGAGAAGTAATGTATAGAATGATCCCGCAGTCAAAACAAAAATTATATGAGATTGCTTCCACTGGGAAAAAAAGTGAAGTCTGAATTGTAGAACAGCACATAGGAAGTAGCCACTATTTACTTTGAGCTCTAAATTGATAAATAAAGAATAAAAAAAGCAGAAGCAAAAGCTCTTTTCTACTATGACTCGAAAGTGGTGTCAATAAAACAAAGAAAAACTACTATCCAAGCCTCCAAAACTCTTAAACCAAAGTCTGAAGTGTTACAAAAGGCTTTAAAGTTGAGACAGACCTTCCCTATTAGTCCCTGTCCTCCACATCCTGCAGATCCATCTGGATGTGCCCAGCTGGATCAGGGCAACTGTGTGTTCAGGAAGGAATGAGGTTTGCTTTGGTTTCAGGCCCAGGCTTAAGAATTTTCCCCAAAGACGAGGTCCCTTCTGTGGCCTGTTTTGTATCCAGTGTTACTACACCTACGTCCTGCTCAGAACAAGAAGGTGTAGGGAGGGCAATCACTAGCCACAGTCTTTAGAGATGATGTGGATTTGGTGTTTCATCACAGTTTTCAGACACTACATTATTTACACTTCCCAGCAACTCCTTATGTCTTTAAGCTCACTGACCACTGATGCAATCACATCAGGGTGCTAAAAATTCTTCTTTGGGAAACAGAATTATTCATTCTGGTTTTTAATCTGAAAGTTTTCAAGGAAATTGTTCTGATTTTTCAGATATTTGCTAGAGCAGCCAGGGGGTTAAATATATCACAGCATATTGTTGAAGATTACAGATGAGGTTAAAAAAAACCCAAAATAACAAAACCACCTACAATTTGGCTACAAAAGTAATATTCAAAATTGTGAACAAATAGCAGAGCACATTTTGCTGATGAGTTACAGAGCACCTGACCATTCACACAGTGTGTTTCCAAGTGCATTAATGGCCAATGACTCATATGCCTCTAACAATACTATTCCAGGTAAAGAACTGCTGTGGTTAGTACAGAAGTGCTCTATTGTTAGAATCTGGGGAGAAAATAGCTCAGATATGCATGAACAGAAGTCTGAGAATATGCATTTTTTCCCAAGACATGTTCAAGGTTACTAGTTTTTTGTTCAAAGAAAAACATCTTCACAGATTCAGCAAGAGGAACCTGCTTTTAAATATAGCTGCAAAAACATGTATTTGTGTAGATTTTATATCTATACGTGCATGTAGGCATGCATATTTTTTCTTTTTCTTTTTTCTCTCTCTATTAACATTGTATTGACATTTTCACTCCAACTCACCTGCCTAGGTCAAGCCAAGAAGCTCTCCCAATAACTGGCAAATAACTGACCCGTGGCATTGTTGGAGACATATTTGGTTAACTGGCTCTCTGCGAGTCTCATGCTCACAGAATATTAGGTTTTTTGTGGGACTATGGAGACTAGGATGAAGTAACAGTAGAAAAGAGCTTGGCAGAAAAAAGTCAAAGTGTGTATTGCTGAGAACTGTGAGTTACTTATCCTAGCAAGAGATGGAAAACCTGTCTTCACTTGATTTTTAGTTTCAAGTTAAGGTTTCTGTTTCCAGGTTACTTCCATGGTGCCTTGTGTTTTTAATTTAATGGTGTGTATCACCAGGGTTTCCCTTACTTCCAAAACTTACTGTTTGAGAAACCTCATGTTGGCTGCAAAACCACTTCAATAACATGCAATTTCTCTACAGTCTTTATAAAGGTAAAAAGGGAATTTATTTTCAAGAGTAACATATACTACAACCAGCAACATATACTACAAATGTACTGGATGGATTACAGCATTAGAAGTTTCTATTCTATTATCCTCAATAAAATGCCTTTATCTGCTACTTAGCTCTACTGGAAATAATAACTACTGGAGTGTAGAGTGCTTGGCGTGTTTTTGCTTTACTCTTCTCCCTTTTCTTTTAGGAATTATCTAAGGAAGGAGAAAGCTGAAGAGATCTATCTTCCAGCAGATGTTCATGGCCCAGGAATAAAGTGGGGATTTGCAGAGCATGACAATCTGCTGTTGAACAGTGATCAGAAGGATAGGTTAGATTTTGCTGTTTCATTTCCAAATGATACTTAACAAAAACCCAGTCACTGCTACAGTTCTCCTATGAAAACCTTGCAAGGGAAAGGCCATGTATTTTTTGGAAGCGCTAAGGATCCTGCTGGGACAACAACGATATTTCAGAATTTCAGCTACAGAGAGATCCTGCTATGATAATCCAGTGCTGAAACACAAAAAGCTGAGATCTGACTATAGATACCTCATGGCTTAATCTTCAGCATCCCCCCAGTGAATCACCTGTTGGATTGGAGGCTTTCCAATGCTAAGTAAGTATGAAAGTGTTTAATCTCTTCTCAAAAGGCCCTAAGAGGCTGTAAACTCCCTTCTCATTTTTTTCTAAGTCAATTTTTTCAACTTACTGTGACTAACCATGCGTGTCCTACCACATGTTCAAACAACAATCCTAATAGAAGTTTTTTCTGGAGTCTTTATCATGGGCTAAGGCCTGTTAATTATCTTTAAATGGGCAATTTAATGCTTTCAGCTTTCTGTGTAGGGCACGTTCAGGTTCTTCTTGTACAATCTGCAGATTCATGACATTTGTTCCAGGATTGTGTTAGGGGAAGAAAAGAATCATAGGAAAGGTAAAAAAAAGCATATACATACTTTAGTATAACTCCTACCTGATCATGCTACTCTTTCAAGTAGACTGCCACATAACAGGCAGATTGTGATGCCTCAGAGCAGTTCTCATGTCTTCATGTCAACCTGGATGGACCATGGCCCTTTTAGAGCCTTGGTAATGCGCCATAACAAGTGGATTCAGTTGGAGCACCAGGCAGGTGACAAGGACTCCTGAACCCCCTGAGGTAGCACTGGGGACTTGTACAGGGAGGTGGATTGCAAGAGAGGAGATGGGGATGTGGGACAAAGTAAACAGAAGACACACTCAGAATCTGGGAGCTCTACTATTTTTATCAGGACATTCAGAGGAATTATCTGAAAGATTTACTGCCATAATGTTTAGTATCATTAGCTAAATCTCACATCCTCCGTTCATTGTACTCCATCTTCTAATTCTTGACATCATGACAGCCCTGGTTTTACAGTTTGTGCTGCTTTGGTGAACAGGAGACCCTGAAGGATAAATGCTTATTCCAAGAGACCTTCTTCCACTCCGTGTGATCTAACAGTATTTGTTATTTGGACTGTGCCAGGCACTGTACATACCTAAAAAAGGATCCCAGTTGAATGGCTTACAAGCCAAGCATGCTTCATTAAATCACACTGTGTTAGGTCACAGAATCACAGAGTATGATGAGTTATTGGAAGAGATCCATAAGGACCATGAAGTCCAACTCCTGGCCCTGCACAGGACCATCCCCAAGTATCACAACCATTTGCCTGAGAGCACTGTCCAAATGTTTCTTGAAGCCGTGATCACTTCCTTGGAGAGCCCCTGTTCCAGTCTTATCCAGTGCCTGATCACACTCCACATGAAAAACCTTTTTCCAGTATCCAGCCTAAACCTCCTCTGAACTCAGCTTCAGGCCATTCCCCCAGGTCCTGTCACTGGGCACCACAGAGAAGAGATCAGAGCCTGCCCTCCTCTTACCCTCTTGAGGAAGTTGCAGACTGCAACGAGGTCTCCCCTCAGGCTCTTCCAGGCTGAACAGACCAAGGGATCTCAGCCGCTCCCCATATGGCTTCACCTCAAGGCCCTTCACCATCTTTGTTGCCCTCTTTTGGATGCTTTCTAACAGCTTAATATCTTTTTTTATATTGTGGTGCCTCAAACCAAACACAGGACTCAAGGTGAGGCTGCCCCAGTTCAGAGCAGACCGGGACAATCTTGGCTGGCTGCCAGTGTTGTGCCTCATACACTCCAGGACAGGGCTGGCCGTACTGAATTTAGTCCCAGTGGCCTCATGCATCATCATCCTCTAAATGGTTTTGTGTCTACTGCCTCCCTCAGAAATGGTATTTTACCCTTCTGTTTCAGGGAATACAGCAAGTCTATCATAAAGCATACACAACTCTCCAAAGGCATGTGGAAACATGACCTCCTAAATGAGCTTCCATCTGTGAAAAACAATCTATTTCAGTGATGATAATGTTCTTTGAGGCATGGTTGCGTGTTTTATTTGTTTCCAAAGAATCATGAATTATTTCTGGCCCTGTATAAATATGACATCAAAGCAATTAATCTCTTGGCCTATAGAATTCACTCCAAGGAGGCATGATAGGAAGCAACCCTCTCAACCAAGGACGAGAAGATTACATTGATTTAAAAAAAAATATTTTTTAGCTTCAACTCTACTCTTATAAGTTGAATGAATTTATACTCCCTAAGGCTCTTGATCCTATACATCATAAACTAACAACAATTTAAGATAAAATAAACAGTCTATCTTCCTCTTGGAGATCAGCCAAAAGAAGAATATTTGCTACAAATCCTGCTCCTTCCCTTGAATTTAAGTCATTTGGATTAGGCTGTGAGAGGAATAAAATAAACAACTCTCACTACCGGTAGCCAGACAAACTACGTATTATTTTACCTACTTTCACTTTATGAGTACATTGATGAAGGAAAAACATGTATCATGCCTCTCTATCCAGTCTGTACAGAAATTCAGAGTGTAATATTGACTATCTTTCTGTGCAGTGAGCTTCATAGGTGTTTGTATGCATGACAGAGAGGTTACAAATAACCTCCCCACATTAAGGAAAATTGCCTCCTTGTTTCTAAGGAAGGAGGCATTGCAGGGATACTTATCTCTGTGAAGAATGCACTTTTCCCCAATTAATCTGAAGGTCTCAAATATTGATCTTTGTCAGTTCTTACTCTTAGCTTTTGTAACTTTCTAATTTGTTCTGTATTTACAGAGGAAAACAAACATTAATCTGAATCCTCACAGAATGAGGGGTTTAAAGGGAAATTTTGGATACAACTTCTAATTAATCTGCTGAATTTACTCTACATCCCCATTACATTATCTGGAGAAAGAAACTACGAGGGAAAAGAACCATAGGGAGTTTTACTGTATAGAATGAGCAATGACTCCTAGAATTGGGAAAATAATCTTCCCTTATCAATCCAGTGTTGAAGGTACACGAATTACTGAAATAAATGCTTTCAAAAAGCATGTTTAAATACCATAATAAAATTATATGGCAATGTAAGACTAAACCAAAGGACAGGCAGTACTAGAAGGAAGGGTGCAGAATGAATTTGTGGCATACATAAAGGTGATCAAAGACTGGGAGATTAAAATTCAAGTTTCATGCGCTATTCCTGAAAAGACATTGTTTTGAGATGAACAAGACGTCTGGACATTCAGGCAGAAATCAAAATACTAATTTCAGAATGTGAGACTGCTGCTTGAGATTCTGGCAAAGGCTGTACTTGTCCCAGATCATCTGTGTGATAAGGCTGCAACTGGTTTCATGGAAACAGGAAATCCTGAAAATTTGTAACTTGGAGATGCTTTCAGATGCCTCCTGGTAAAAGCAGTCAAGACAGCACTACAACCAAGGATCCTGCCAATGAAAACAGTATTCCTCAGCTCAACTTACAGACCAAAGTGACAATATAAAGCCAGACTAGGGAGTCTGAGCTGTACCTTGCCGACGTCGACTGTTGAGTTTCCTAAAGCAGGTGCCCTCCACAAGTCGATTGAGACGTTGCTGCTTGATCAGTTCTAAGATCTCTGGTTGAATCTTCTCCTTTAGTTCCCTTGGGAGAGAAAGCAGGCACTTGTAAAATTCAATCAAAGACCATCCTCCTTCCTCTGAAACAGAGTCTCACAAGATGTTTCTGCAAGGCGTTTGAAGCGGACATCAGTCACAGACAAGCCCAGGTCAGAATCTAGTCTGCCCCAGAAAAAAAAACCCTTCTTCTTTTAACGAAGAATGGGAGTTAGGGTATCTTTGTTGTAGACATCTCCCTGCTTCGACATCAGTGTATGACTCAAGCAAGTTGCTTGTTTTTGTATTACTTTATTCAGTCTAAAAATAACACTTGTTATAATGCACCAACAAGATTTTTCCACAGCAAATAATGCTCTTTCATCATAGGAGCCCTGTGAAGCTTATTTTAGGGTCTGTCACCTTTTGTTTCATGATCCTATGCTGGTATACTTCTCTAGCACTATTGTTTAGGACAACACAAGAAAGCTAGAACATTGTGAAACAACAATAAAAAGCAGAGAGCAATGCCAATGAGTGAAACTAATAATGATCAGTGCTATATTCTTGTTCTTAATTTCATATAATTCGATTACTAAATTATTATCAGAATTTGTGGAAGACTAACTCATGACCAGGGAATGCCCAAAGATCCAACTTCACCTTTGCCCAGGAGTGCAGAGACCTACAATACATCTAGAAATAATCTTACATATCCTTCAGAAAATCCATTTTCTCCATCTTACTTTGATAAGAGTTGAACATGTCAAGAACTAGGCAGAAAACATATGCACATAATATTTAAAGTTTAATTTCATACATCATCATGGATTCACAGATATCTGAATTCATCAGTTATATCCTCACTTAGATTCATTAAGAATACATAAAAGACAGGTTTAAACATCAACTCGACAGCAAGCCTAGGAAGATTAAAAAGAAATAACTGAATGTGTAGAGGATTTACAAAATATGAAGTTTGTCAGAACCATAATTTTGCACCGCTGTGCAAATTGAGTAATACCAGAAATCATTCTGTCTGGCAGTATGTTCCAGCAATCATCATCAAAAGGAAGCTAAGCTGTGGTATCCCATAGAGAAAACAAAAAAAATTTCTCTTCTCAAAAACTTAGCCCATTCTCTGCTGATTTCCACACTCATTTGGATCCTATGCCTTTGATCTGCCAGACCCCCACGGAAATCGCTGCAAATCCTCTGCTACAAAGATCAGGCCTTTAAAATAAAATGCCCTCTTTCCCCTAGGTGTCAAAAAAATGACTGGATGCATAACCCGCTGCATATTTACAAGCTGTGAAAATCTAGTTGGTCAAAACCACAAGGAAGCATTTGTAACTCTAGAAACAGGCCATCTTTTGGAAATGTGTTATTAGTCCTTTAGGACTTGAATTTTCAAGCACTGTTGTTTTGTATTGGGATCTAAGATATAAATACGTTGAGTGGTTAAATACTATTATTTAAATAATTTTGTGCTTGAATAAATGTCTTGCCTTTACTGAGCTTGTGAGCTTCCCTATTCCTCAGGTAAAACCTGAGAGCAAGGGCTGAGGATAACAGTGTTAAAACATAAGTGTGGATTACTCAGCAGTCCAGGCTGCTGACTAAATCTTCAGCTGGACTAATTTCAAACATTCAAGAATGGTGTAAATATCAGTTTGCTATTTAGGTAGTTTAACTCAGAAACTGGATGGTTATCATTAAGTAAGTGTTACAGATAGCATAACATTGTATTTGGAAGACACTACCAAAAAAACTAAAAGTGAATGGGTCACCCAGCACATAAATATCTGAATATTTGCTCCTAACATTGTGTCTTCTGGCCTCTAATGTCCCACCTGCCCTTTAAAAACCAGAGGAAGAGAAGGACTTTTTAACCAATCCAAAAAGAAGCAGGTAATCCTCTCTAAAATACTTCCATGCCTAAGGCAGACTCTGTACGAGAAAAGGGGAGGTAAGAAAGAAGAGACCTTTGGTTATGTTCTGGAGGCCGTCTGCACACATACATTTTTGCTCTCACATTTGTGAAGCTCAGTGTACTATCTTCAGTTTGATGGTCCTTGAACTTGATCACACAGAGGTTATGGAGACAGCTCATTTTTCCATGCAGAAACAGTCTCTGGTAACTCTTGACTTAGTGAAAGCCTATAAGTCCATCAGGCCCTTGCCAGCAGCTCATGCCAACACGTTTACTCTGACTTGTATGGTTCTCAGCCATTTTTCTGACATGACTCCAGATGTATTTTTGCAAGGTGATCCCACTACTCAGTGCTCCTCACTGTCAAGGTTTCTGTTGCACCATTTTGAGGAGACAGAAATGTGTCAGAACAATCAAACCAACTCTGTATTTCCTTCTGAAAGCTATCTGAAGGCAACAGATTTCTGTTCTGAACACAGGAGGGTTAGGAAAAAAAATCTTTGCGCAAAAAAAATTCCTCCTGCCTAATTTTAAAATCCATCAGGAACAATCAGCTAAAAGAAGATCATAAATGCAAATACATTTTGTGAATATTTATTTATTGTCCCTCAGATGACATTTGCTTAACAGTTTGTGCTTTGTGAAGAGAGAGAACAGACTTAAGTCTAAGAAGACAGTGACTTTAAAAACTGCCATTAGTTTCATACTGTTTCTGGCCCATAAGAATGTAAAAAGTTTCTGTGCTGGTGAAACAGAGGGGTTTGAGGGAAACACAGATTAATATACATGGTTGCTAATTTTGTGATTTCACTGGTCTTCACACTGTAGACAATTCTAACAGCAGTTACTTGTTTTTAAAATACCTGAAAATCATTCAAAATTATTTTGAAGTTTTTCACATTACACAAATTCTTCTTTAGCACCAGTTAAAAGTTTTTCCAGCTTTTACCTTTCCAGCTTATAGTTAAGACTCACTCAATAGTGGTTTTCTTTCCAGGATGGGGCATATTACAGACATTTACATTATTACAAGAGAATGAGAGAGTAATCCCAGAAATGGTTTTGTGTGTTTTGCCTTTTTATCTTTCTGGCATCTAGCTATGCTCCCTCTCCTGATCATGCATTCAGAGCAGGCAGTAGTGTCTCTTTCTAACATTGCAGAGAAATATGTAAGATAAAAAGCAGAAAAGCATCCAGATGCCTTCCTCTCTTTCCCTGTGTGTTGCTGATTTTCACACAGATGTTGCTTAGTAATGTCTCCCTAGTTGCCATTAACTCTCCTTTAACCAGCAAGTCCCCAACAGGATGCCAGATTTTTATCTAGCATTAATCCATCTCTGTTGCCATTTAATTTGTCAAGGAGATCTCTGGTCCTCTGTAGGCCCACAGGATTCCTAGACCACTTCTTCTACAGCCATTCAAAATGAAACTGGGATACTTTAACATTTCATTTTGGAATGGCAGTTTGGATGATCAATAACAATCCCAAATACCTGAATCTATTCTGAAGGACTTTTAATTTTTCCTAATCAAAAGTAGGTATCGATAAACCTTTACTTCACATGATACAACAATGCTCATATAAAAGAAAACAGCTAATCCTTGCAAAACAAGGTTGTTGTAGTTATGAGGAATTAAGGCAACACTTTCTAGTTTACATTCAGACACAACTTCACTGAAGCTTCTCTTCTCCAGCAGTTTGAATACTTAAAAGTACAGTGCTACATACAATGAATAGAAAAATAAAGACTTCTATCATGTTCAAGGCAGGAAAAGCCATTCCCTGATTGCCACATTCTCAAGCAGAATTAAACAAGGTCTGCTGATGTTACAGGCACCACTGTGCACAATCTCTTTTAGCATATCTGCAGGGCTTTAAGATATACAGCACCGCCACGATTGCTCTTTTCACTCACAGTCTCTTTCCCTACAATGGGGCCATGATTCTGTACTTCTATCAGCTGTGCCATCTATGCAGTTTGACAGAGTTCAGTACAGGGAATCAAATCAAAGAAATGAAAGGACTTTTTCTTTTCATAGTCAAGAACAAGTGATCAAGGATGTAATCAAAATGCAAATGCATGGAGTTAAATCTCTGCAAATGCAGTTGTGATTGCTTAAACACCTTATTGATTTACTTAGCCTTTATAGCCTTTAGGCTTAGCCTTTATCCCGAATTTGAAATGATTCTCTGGTAACACTTCAGTTGCTTTTAACTATTTCTGTTGGCTGTTTCACTTGCTCCATGGGGAGAAGGAGACTGCACTGTGGCAGCAACTAGCCAGAGTGACACTGGAAATGAAGAGTTTGCACAGGGCATTGCACAGGTCTTTCAATGCTAGGTGATAGTGCAAGAGAATATAAATAATTGACCTGTATCATACTTAAACTGAGTCATAGGGAAAGCAGGGAAGATGAGAAGCTTTGGTGACAATCATTGCAGTTCTGAGCAGCTTGGAACTGCTAAAAGTTGCAGGGGATTTGCAAGGGCTTTCTGAGCAGTGTAACAATACAAAACTAACTGGAACCATTTGTAGATTTCTAATGTGACATCCGTTCTAAATGGACATTAGGTTGGATTTTCTAACACATTGGAAACATAAAAGAAGCAGTCCCCCTCTGATCCACACTGGCATGGTTAAAATATAGTTTGTAATTCTATTTTGCTTACACTTCCACTGTTGCCCTGCTGCCCCTGGAGGAATGTGTCCCCAGAGATTGTGCTTAGGTCTCTGTATCCTTTACAAACAAATCCAAATTAATATCCTGCTTCTGAATCCTGGAATGCTCTAGTCCAAGTCCATTTGTATACTTTTGCTCTGGAAAAGGAGATTTAAGAGTATCGTGAACCATTCCACTTGCAACAGTCAGGATTTCATGACATTTTGGCTGATGCTTCTGGAGTCCTCGCCATTTCTCAGCTGATCTCAAAAGGTTCCTGCTATTCTCAGTACAACATTTGCACAGCATAGAGTCTGCATCTATCCTGTGCCATCAGTTCAGCCACAAGCCCAGACTTGGTCTAGAGCCAAGTGCGGCCTCCATTCCCCATGTAACAGAACAAAGAGTAATCTGAGAAAGGAGCTATTGAGGCAATATTAGCCTTCCATACTTTGCAGTAAACAACAAGCAAAGGACTGGCTAGCTGCCAGAATGTTGCTATTTACAAATAAGTAAATGAATGCTTGTCATTAACACCAATTTATAATGTTATATACAAGGACAACTGTTTTGGAAAGTTAGTGTGTATTGGCTCCTCTTCTGGGCTTCTTCCAGTCTTGCTCAGAGAAGCCTTGAACAGAAGACCAAGTTGTGGCATTTGATTAGTTGGATTTTTTTTTTTTTGAAAGCCACTACTAGCACCAAAATCAGGCTCACAATCCTGCAGAGCTAGGAAATGTCAAGGCACTGTTTCATATAAATGAGCCATGTGAAATCCTGCTGGGATTTGCCAAATCTGGTTTCACTGAACTCAAGGAAAAAGTTATGATTCCTAGCAGAAAAAACATAAAGTACTTTAAGCAGATGCCTTACTACTGCTTTTGAGCACAGATCCCTGGACAGCTTTTCTCCCTGGGATTCCCCAGAAGAGCTCAAAAAGGTAATCCCCCCTGTGAAAAAAAAAAAAAAAAAACAAGTGGGAAGAAAAGACAATACTTACAGAATTGGACGAGACTGGAAATCTTCCTGGTTCATTCTTTCAGACTGGCGTATTTTCAGTATTTCTGTGTAACTGAGATTCTGAAGTTTGCTCTTGAATTGATCCAGAGAGCTAGGCTTGGTAGTGAGTGCTCTCATTATCTGTTCTTTCACTACCTGCATTACCTGCAGTTAACAAGGAAAGAAAAAGAAGCTGTGTTAACACTTTCTGTGTTTTTGTTTCACATCTTATTCTGAGTCACACTAAAGTTTCTAGGTACAGAACATGATTAGCCTATGTGGTCTCTTAGACAACTTTTCAGCAACATAATCAGAAAATAAGCAAACTTTTGACAGGGCATCACAGCCTAGATCAAAAGCTCATCTGCTCTGTGACAAAACAGGGTTTTTTTTGAGGGTGGTGGAGAGCTGCTAACTGGCTCATTGGTTCCTTTTACCCCTTACACACAGAGGCAGTGGGCGTACACTGGAACATGGGAAACTTTAAATACTCTTTAAACCCCTTTGAGCACCAGCAAAGACTTTTCCACTGTGAGGGTGACCAAGCACTTGCACAGGATTCCCAGCGAGGTGATGGGTTCTCCATCCTTGGAGACACTAAAAAACTGTCTGGACATAGTCCTAGGCAACTGTCTCTGCATGGCCCTGCTTGAGGGAAGGCTGACCAGATGATTTCCAGAGGTACCTTCCAACCCCAACCCCTCTGAGATTCCATGAGAGCCTTACACTGCAGGCACGTTGTGGGTGTACACAGTGAAGGAAAAAGAACTCACTAAAAGAGACCATTAGTCAGGGAAAGAGAGAGATCACTTTGCCAAGGATATTACAGGATTGCTTTTGAATAAATGCCATAAACAATGCAAACCAAAAAATGAGAATGAAGGATGGCTAGGCAACTGCCATCTATTCTGCATAATAATTATTTTTTCAGGACAAAACTGCTGAGACACAGTTAACTAAGGAGAATTGCTTGGACCTAGTTCAGATAAATACATATGTGAGATTACTCTCTCTCTCTCTCCATAATCCTAGACTCATTTCCTTCATGATGGTGCAAGTCACACACTTCAAAATATTTCTCGGATGATGTGCTTAAATTGGCTGAAAGAACAATTTATCATACTCAGAGAAGTCCATCTCGCCCAAATGCCAAAGCTAAAAACCAGTAGGAAATGGTAACAGCCCCTGTGTCAAAATGGTAATGACAGAAATCAAAAGTTACACAAACAGAAACAAAAGTTTTTACTGTTCTGTTAATTTTCTTCTATTCTTTCATCTTCACCATGTATCTTAAAACAGAAACTCAGCCCCTCAGAGATTCCCTAATAGTTCCAAAACCTTCTATTTTCATATAAATATTTAATTGTTTCACATGTGTTGCCTCAATCTTCTAACTCATTGCCTGCACTGTATTCTATTTTTGCTTCCTCAGTTGTACCTTCTTCCTCTACAAGTGATCTAAGCACTCATTTTAGCTGTGTCCAGCTGCTGAAACTAAGCAACTAAAGAACTGAAGAATTACTTAGCTGATCTACCAGTGAGAATTAGCTACTTCCCTATTGAAAGATGAACTCCTGACTGGCACCTGACTGCTCAGAGGAACTAACACCTCCTCGTCTGCATTTGCAGTGCACTCACTAGTCCATGCCAGTCCAAGCAGGAAAACTGCTGTCATACCTCAGAAATGACAAACCACTGTAAAACCTAAACAAGCTGAATGTTGATGGATCATGCCCAGCAAGGTGAGTGGCATAATTCTACTGATTTCACTGGGTCTTGGTTTAACAACTAAAAGGGCTTATGTAAAGAACATGTCCACAAAGGAAACATCCTCAAAAGAACAGCAGGAAAGAGTGAAACAGGAAATTTTAGTGCCAAGTTGGATGTTTAAAAATATGTTCTATCTCCCTCTTTTTGCCTTCTTGAAAATGACTACCTATTGCTGCTAATTATTTTAAAATATAAATATAATGCTGCAATCACTTATGCATGCATGTAATTTCAGTTTCATGAGTTTGTTCAAATTTCTACAGATATCTGATTTTTGTTCCTTATATATAGATTTAGCTTCCTAAATTCAGGGACTCACTATAGGGAAGCGGTTTCTTACTTTTTCTCATGAAACAAATGGACAAACAAATACTGTATTTTAGGGAATTGCATGCATGAGGATCTTTCTCTGGTCTCTAAACCATCCACATGAAGCTCATTCTTGGCTAAACTCTGAAAAGGAGGTTCCAATTTAGTACATTTGGAGCTCTGTCACTTAGGCTTATTTGCAACACCCTTCTCTGTAATTCATCTTTAGAGTTAACATGCAAACAATGAAAATTCCTCTTCTCTGCTGTTGTGTGGAGGGTCATTCATGGGGTATCATGAAAGAGCCCCTTGGTCTGGAGCTGCCCTTGCTCCCGAGAGAGAAGGCACGAAACGTATACCCCAGGGCCAGCACGTAAGGGGATGATCTCCTGCCTTGTAATGTTTATAGCCAACACTATTTAACTAGCTGGCCAAAGTGTCAAAGCTGCTGCTTCTAGTGAATCTCCTGAGAATTAGGGAATCACTGCCAAGGACTTCTAATCTGTTCAATTTCCAGTGCTCAGTTGCCAGCCTTTGATTACTGCTCTCTGAGAGACAGCATCAACCTTTCCTCCTCATGTATCTGACCTTACAATGAAATTAAATGTATTCTCCACTCAATGTGATTGCACACAGACACTGAAGACAGTTGTTTTAATTACATTATACTTTGCTACTCTTACTGAGAAAAGAGTGTTTCAGAGGATGCATTTCCTTTAAATTATGGGCTTTTTATCTGATGACCTCTTGCATGGAGTAAGAGAATCCAAGTTTTGTGTTGCAACTAAGACAGGTAAATTCCCTGAAGACATGAAGAGAAAGACAGTAGGAAGAAAACAGCAATATTTTTTTCAATTAAACACATAGGACCTTATTCCCCAGATTTTGTATCCACTTAACATATTTCAACACTTGGTATCCTACCATGACATGTTTTTCATTATGCTGTTTTAGTCTAGTTTGCTATGTGTTTTGCTTATTTGACCTCATCTTTGTCCTATCATATTCTGAGTACTTTGGCTTTCCAACATTTACCCCCCTCTCCTCTCTCTTTTTTGCCTTAACAACTTTTGCCTGTGCAAATAAAATCTATTCTTTCTGGATGAAGAAGAGGTCTGAACTTGGGCTCTACAACAAGGGGTCAGAATAAAGAGTGAGAAATTGTTAATACCAGAAGGAGTGGTTCATCGGGCCAAACTCTACAGCAAGCTTCTGACTGACCTTGCTTCAGCATTTTGCTTGCAGCTACAGAAAGCACAAACCTCTCTACTCTAGTCACCTCATACTCATGCAAAGTTTGCTCTTGGTACTGACTGGAGAAGCCAGGCACCCCTCTCAGACACCTACTATTAGCCTGCAGGATTCTGGAAATTTAAGTCTGTGCCTTCCCCTCACCTCATACATTCCTTCTACAAACTCACAGCATCAATCTTTTCAGAAACCTCCCCAGAGCAGCCTGAATGCCCAGATGTTCACAACAGCCCATCTGGGGTGTTACCTAAGTAGTAGTGGCTTTGCACTGAAAAAGGGCAGGTTTATATTAAGTATGAGAAAGAAATTCTTACTGTAAGAGTAACAGATTGCCCAGAGAAGTTGTGGATGCCTCACCCCTGGAAGTGTTCAAGGCCAGGCTGGGTGGGGCTTTGTGTAACCTGCTTAAGTGGAAAGTGTCCTTGACCATGGTGGTAGGGCTTGAACTAGATGATCTTTAAGGCCCCAGATCATGCCATGATTCTCTGCACTGTGGAGCACCCGGCAGGAGATGAACCCTTCTCATAGTATCAATGTTTCACTTGGATAAACACACTCTTTGATGTGCAATGACAGCAGCAAGAACATGTCTGGATGCCATCAGAGAAGCCTCTAAGTTGTACCTCTTGCATTTTGGGGGAGTTGTTACACTGATTCCTGCTTGGATGGGTGACTCAGGGGCTTGGGTGTGTCAGCACGTAATGCTGACCGACTGCTATTAATCTTGACAGTTCAGCTTCCTTCTGCACAGACAAGACTTAGATATAAATAACCCACATTACAATGATGTGCTTCGTTCAGTGCTTTCCTGATTTAGCTCAGACATTATCAAGCATTGCAGGTGTGATTCTCCCACCTCACTGCAGCACAGGATAAAAGAGCAGCCACTGAACTGTCCTTCATCTGGAGACTCCTCTCTTTAACTTGAAGAACCTGAGATGTGAGAAGTTTTAGGCCCTCATT
Organism: Chloebia gouldiae; assembly: GCA_003676055.1. Taxonomy (NCBI): domain Eukaryota; kingdom Metazoa; phylum Chordata; class Aves; order Passeriformes; family Passeridae; genus Chloebia; species Chloebia gouldiae. Next base: position 45,200,543 of record QUSF01000003.1, read on the forward strand.
CACTAGCTTTTTCATGTGACCATTTAAAAATCATCCATCCAACAAACAGTGAACTGCAGGAGAGACATCTCTTTGCTCATTGGTTGTAAAAAATTAATACTTAGCTTCCTTTCTATCTAAATGTTCCTGAAAAAGTAGCTTGGTTAATACAAGTAAAGAATGCAGGTAGAAACATAATTTAATGATTGAGGTCCAGCTTGATCATTTCAGTGTCACAAAGAGATTTCCTTCAGTTAAATCCACAAGGTGGGCAAAAACAAGGTTGTAGAATGAAATAGCCAAATCACTCTTAATGAACAGTGCTTACTGACAAAGGAGGCTGTAAAGAAAATTTAATTCTGAAGGGAAAGGAAACTACTTCAGTTTACCATCAGCCTGTCAACTCCTTTAATGAAAACTTTACATGTTTAATGTTTGCACCAGATAATTTGAGACATTTTTTAGACTGCTCCAAAGGATAAATTGTTACAACTAGATCAATGGTTATGTTTTCAGATTACTCAGAAGAGTCATCCTGAGAGGCTTCAAGGTCCTTGTAAGATAATTTAATAGTGATTTCCCCCACCCCCACCCCAATCTCCACATATTGCGGTCTGTGAATTCCCTACACCAGTCTCTCAGTCACAGTCTGTACCAAACATTCACTCCACATTACTTTAGAATATTAATCTAAACATGCCCTCCTACACAAGCAAATTTAAACTCAGTGCTGGCACAATCTAACCATTGACAAGAGACTCCAAAATTCCAGACCATTACTTCTATTACAGTCTGTGTACTCTGGATTTACAAAAACCTCCCAGTTTTCAATCTTAGCTATTCCAGACCACAAGGACAGTTACTGTAGCCAGCGATAAAGGGGCATCTCTAAGCCGTCTGGATGTACGTAGTCACAGGAATAATTAAGTTGATTCATTTTCAGGAAGCAGGATGAGAAAGCAGCTGTCAGAGGATTTAGCAGATATAAGCTCTGATACGTTTTATCTCTTCATTTTTCTGCAGAATTTAAAACCCATTGCAAAAAAGTTTGTGTTGCTGCTTTTCTTTTTTTCTTTCCTGCCTTCTTTCATTTGTGCTTGTGATTATAATTTCCAGTATGAACCAAGATATTTTTCAGTCTGCAGAAAAGAGACTTGTAACAATGCAATGGTTTTGATCAAGCTGAGCAGTCTGTTTCCATGCAGGATCAGTATCAGTGCCCAGCTCAGCAGTGACTATCATTTTGCAGAACAAATGAGCACTCCTAGCAGATGTGACTATGGTGCTGAGAGATAGGAGGTATGACAGCAGTTCCACTCAAGGTGTTTAACAGGTCTGTAGCAGGAGTCTGAAAACCTGTTGCTGTACCAATACATCAAAGTGAAATCTTGTTCAGAGCCTCGGGACCCAAATAATTGCCTGCCCTCTGGCGAGGAAAAGAGGTAAAAGAACTTGAAGACCCTGACCTTGCACAGGATTCCAAGATACAGAAGGTGAAGTAGTAAAGAAAGAAAAGGCTGAAAAGGGAGTGGTCACAACAGTTTTACATTTCGGAGAACTTGATTTTTCTTATTTTTATTTTCCCTTGACTATTGAATCCCAGGTGTGGGAAAACAGACTGAAACCACACAGTTCCTAGGAACTGATGGGCTGAGACTACTCTTAATTCAAGACTATGGAAGAGGAGATGGAGGATTCTTTACATTCTTGTGAGAAAGGGAATAAGAGCATCAGGGTCGTGAGCACAAGACTAGTAAGCATCCTGAAACAGAGTGCGAAAGGGAGGCGGAGAAAAAAGCCTTTCCTTTCCTTTCCTTGGAAAGGGTCTGAGGAGTGTCTCCATTTGGAGAAGCTGATGTAGAAAAGTTTGGTTCCATGCAAGAGATTGCCAGCTTACTGTGCAATTGCATGTGCACACATTGTAAATCATGTTCAGAGGAAATGGACCACTTATTGCTGAACTCCATCATATTACATCCCTGGGCTACTCCACCTCTACAGGAAGGGTTTGTGGCCACAGCTGGATTTGACACTTTCCAAAAGCTCCCAGAGTTCTGTTAGCTGCACTGATTATTTTTCCCTTGGATACACAGATCCTGATGAAGAACCACTGGATACCCATGGAGGCCTCCAGTTCTCTTCTAACATTACTATTTATTTTCTCAATCACACCAAGGTACAGCGGGAGAAGATTTGGCTGGGAGCAAGAAACATCTTGAACTTAATTGAGAAAAAGACAAAGAGCTGTCACAGAATTCCACTGAAGGGTAATATGGCTAAAGGAATGGGCAAGAAGATGATTTTTACAAGACTGGAGTAGACAAAGGAAAATGAAAGCAAGTTAGTACGGAAGGGTGTTATAAATATGGAAAAGTAACCAGAGGAGAAACAAAGGTTCCAGTGGGAAGTATGAGCATGAGGAGGAAGGCATCTGTAAGATGGCTTGCAACAAAATAAATAAACATAGGGACAAGTCTGAAGAAGAAAAAAAGAGGCTATGATAGATATTGTATTTCAACAGAAAATGAAGGCTAAAGGAAAAGAAGAAATGAGATTTTATTAGAAATTCAGTTAAATGGAAATACGAAAACAGAGGTTAAAATATGGGGGAAGTGATATATTTCTGAAATTATGGCTCAGGAAGCAGCTGACTGAAAGGAAATCTTCCTTAAGGACTGGCCTGAGGAAGTTGAGGATAAAATTAATAGCAACATAAAGGGAAGTGAACAGCAGTCCTCTACAAACTTGAAATGCGAGTGGGTTTAGAATCATCAAAATACATGCAAACACTCTCCATAATTTCTTCATTTTGATAAAAGACAAAGTGGAAGAAGTTCACTGTCTTCTTTCAGGAATAAAATCAGAGGCCACACATAAATGCAAGGGTTCCATTCAAAACAATATTAATCTAAAAACACAGGTCAAATTACATTTGCTTGGGTAATACTGGGCTGAAACAGGAATGATTGACAGACAGGAAATTTCTTTCTCCCATTAAATATTTGCAGAAAACTATTTGCATCAGAAATAAGGATTACAATTATTTTCCTGCTTGTGCTTTGTGCCTTGAGGAAGACACAGCAGGAGTAAGTGCTGTGTGACAATGTTTCTACCCCAGTAAAATGATGTGCAAAGGTAATATGACATTTCTTGTAAACTTTCTTGTTAGTTAATTGAAGTCTGAGGTCAGACAATATTACATTATTTCCCCCAATGTCTGACAACCTCCTTTGGCAAAATAAAACACGCACAAAATCATTTGTGGGTGGCATTTAATCCAGGGCTTTGCACAGACAAAATGTACTGATCTTCTCCAACAAAATGTTAAGTGAAGGGAGGGGGGAAATGAGGAGATATTTGTATCTTTAGTAATGTACTAACATAATAATTAACGTGTCAAATAATATGCTTGTAAATTCTAATGAAAAACAATATGAAAGTTACCCATGATTAGGAACATACATTTGGGTGCTGCTTCCCTAATTACATTAAATGGCATATACTAAATGAAAATTAACTTAATATATTGGCAAACTGATGGTTCTACAGGAAGAAAACAAGGATAGGATTCTATCAGACAGCTTTTTTTCCCCTAGGAAAACATAAAAATGAAAGAACTCAAGTCCTACATATTAATGATGAATAAAAAATGAATAAAATTACGATGAATAAAAACCTCCTTAATTGGGTAGAAAAACAGGAAAAGTGGCAGAGCAATTTTTTTTTTTTTAAGTCAAACAGAAGGATTTGCTCAGTACATCTAATAAATGGATAAAACAACATTACAGCTTCATATCTTTCTATCTTCTTTAGCTGAGACAAAACCAAATAAACGTGGGGCCAGCTGCATTGCTTGGATGATCTCCAGGCTCTTTCACCAGCTGAAACCACTGTGTTGAGGTCCCTCCTGTCCAAGGTATGAATGGCCACATGGGATTCCAGGCGGTGCAAGCCTGCCTCTGTCCCTGCTTGTACTGTACCTCTCCTTCTTTCCAGTCAACTCCAGGGACTCTCCAGTCTAATTTATAAACGGAAGGGGAGCCAGTGTGCCAGGTTCATGTCTTTTTAGTACCAAGAGAAATGGAGTTCCTCAGTCATCTAAGTTATCAACAAATAAACCAGCTAGAACAAAGCACCAGGCAATTTGAGTACAGCCTCTCTACTTTTCAACTGCATACCTCTCCTCCTTGCTAAGCTTCTCCCAAACCAGACAGACCTGGAAAATCCATCCAGTGTGTCCATGCATTCCACTTGCTTGCAGTAGCAAATGCAGCCAAATTTCCCCATGAACATTTTTCACAGAGAAGGAGATTAGCTTATGGAAAATATTCAACAATTAAACACTCTATATGCAAAAGCTCTGCAATTTTGCCAAGCTTTGCTAATACTTATGTAGTACTTATGTAATACTTGCTGTTCCTTCAGCAAATCCAAAAGTTAGCTCACCACTCAAACAGCAAAATTTCTTATTTAATTAAAAGTATCCCCTCACATTTATTCTGTTACTTACATGAACAAAGTAAAAGAAATAGAAGCTGAAAGTTTCAGCTTTTGTTTTCCGGATCTGACATATAAAAAAGTGAGGATTTCTGGACCTCACTTTCCCACATTTGTAAAACGCTTCCTGCTAGCTCACTTTCATTTTACTTTGTGTACTGACATAAGTGACTTTCACTATTTCATTGCTACCTTCTTATTTTCTTTATTGTTTGTTTGTTTGTTTTGGGCATTGCATTTATTAGAAAAGTGAAACATCCAACATATCTGCCAACAAAGCCCTACAAGACTGAAAATGTGGTTTTGGATTCAGGTCTATGAATTAGAAAGCTAAATTACATATTTAGGCTTTTCTGATGAATGCATAAATCCAGTATTTGGTATGCTTATGTTAGACTATTTCATTCAGTCCCATTATTTGCATGCCCTTACAGTTAAGGGAAATGATCAGGCTGAGCATGTAGGAATTATGAAAAAGTGAGTTGTTCAGATGTGCCATGCCTCTGAATGAGCCTATATTACATAATAATTAATAATTAATAATAACAAGCCTATTTTACATCATAATTTATAACAAAAGTAAGCTGTAATAATTTTTAGGTAAAGCCTTGTTTTCATATTCATGTCTCTGAAGAAAAGTGAGCTGACCAACATGCCTACACAACACCAATTTTTAGCACATCTCATATTAATTAACTCTTTCAAGTGATAATTGCATTTTTATCAGAGATTCCAGGGTGTGCCACAATAATAAAAACATGAAATAGCTGCATGATTCACAGAAATACACAAAGTAATGAAGAGGTTAAGCCCATTGCAACTTGTGAGATGCTAGTTACAGACACTATTCTGTAAATCTCCTACTCACAAATTACTGACTTGACAGATCATAATAAGTGCTGTCAGGACTATTACAAAGCAAGATCTACTTGGAACTGCCAAACATACACAAAATGTGTATGTCCAAGAGAAAGGGGGGAAAAAGCCTTTTCATTGCCATTTTAAAATGTTCTGAAATAACTGAATAATACCTTCATTAAATTCTGAGTTTTTGCAGTCATTCCAGTGAGATTTCTGCCTCAGGTAGTTATATCATTACTGTGCTAGTTATATAAATAAGAACAACACAAATTATATTTTCGCCAGAGCTGTGGCAGGTAACCAGGAATATAAGGAATTCAACCAGACTATTCTTAGAAGAAGAAAATGCACAGATGACTTGTTTTGCCATACCTCATTTTAAGAACTGCAGTGGAATGGTTTATGGCCTCAGAAACCTGTATTTTTCATTGCTGCAAAGGAACAATCTTTTCTCCCCACAGATCAAAGAGAAGCTTTTTTGGGATCTACATGCAGTTCTGGAAAATAAACTACTCCACAAGACAGAGAGCAGTGATTTATATGACACCTAATACTAACACCAACAATTCAAAAGCATTCAGTCACCTCACTGTGATTACAAAACCGATCTGCTAGCCAGGGAAGGTGGGAATGGAACAAACTACTTAGGTGACCCAATGCTTTGGGAATATTATAAGACTTGCACAAGCACAGGGAAAGGCATCCACAGTTATCTGAAATCTTAAGTAAAGACATATATCAGTAACCATCAGGACTGGTCCCATTGCTCCATCCCCTTCACTACATGCATAGGAAGCATCTGAAAAAAATCACATATTTTTCTCCTCCAGTGAATACTATGTCAATACCACATTCTCAGTTTATTTTTTCCCCTCTCTCCCTTTCACTCATAATAAATCAGAGCCAAAGGATTTTTTTTCTCACAAAAGGATTAAAACAAGATTGGCTTCAAGTTTACTTCCCACTATTGATTTGAAACTACCAATGACATACACAGAAACACATCGATCCTGCCTAGGAGGCTAAATAATGTCTTAAGATAGTGCTATTTCTAGTAACCAACTAGTGAGTTATGGGTGGATAAAGGCTTACAATCTTCCAATAATGAAAGATCCTTTCTCTGATAACTTAAATGCTATCACTGCACTTTTTTCCACACTGTCACAAATCACTGTACTTCTTTCCATACTGCCATTAATCCATATTTCTAATCAGCCAGCAGACTCCTTCTTTCCTACAACTCTATAATTATTTACTTTATGTTTTTAGGCAAGAGATAAATTTAGAATTAAATGCAAGATATTTGTTTTTCCTTGAAAGGTTAGATTCAGATTCTGTGCACTCCAGACTGCAGCAGTCACAAAAAAAAAAAAAAAGACATCACATTCATCCTGAAACCCTACTGCCTCATATGTGACTACACAAAAGATTTGCTTTGAAGTTCGCTCAAATCCAGAAAGAAGACAAATTGGAGATGTCATGCTAGAGTGAACATGGTCCAGGAGCACAAACATGGTGTGTCCAGACATCTGTTTCACGTGTTGGTGACTAGGAGACTAGAACTGAGGTTACAGAAACAAGGAGGTTAATCCCCCTACTGATTCTTTGTCTCTGTGGAGTAATTAGAATGCAGAATGGCATGTGAGGCAATGACAACAAAAGTTTTTGTAAAACTTTGCTATTTTATCCTACTGGAAGTCAGGCAGGAATGGGGAGGAAACTCCTGTAAGGGAAAGATTGGTGGGAATGATGGAACTTGTGTTTCTGTCTATGAATGGTTCACAGAGACAATACGGTAGAGGCAAAAGGAAACTGCTTTGTAGAGGCAAGGCACACAAGGTGGGAGGAGGCTAGGTATTATCAGGGCTGTAAAGTCAGAGGAAGGAAATATTCAGGGTGGGAAAGGTGATGAGGGCTAACTTGGAAATAACTGCGTGAAACAAACAGATCTGAAATAAAATTCTGCCTGAGTTTTAGGATAAAAGATGTAAGCATGGATGAAGCTGGCATCAACACAAAGTGAGTATTTTCTGTAAAAAAAGACACACCTAATATCTAAACACCTGATTCTTTTGGAGACTCCCACACCCTCTGTCACATCAAAAACACATCAAGTCCAAAGGCTGTTGAGAACAGTCAGCCATCTCTGGCATTTTCTCTAAACAGACTACCCTTATTGCTGGCTTTCCACTGAAAAACTGGGATTGGCCATTATTTTCTGAGCAATCCCAAATCTGCCCAGCAGAAGGAAAATGACTGCAGCGTCATTGCCCCACACGGCCACACAGCCAGTTCAGCAAGAGCAATATTCCTATACAAAACCACTTTGTGTTTTTATCTTCTCCAACTGCCTGCTACAGGCTAGGATTTCCCTAACCTTCCTGGCTTTTTTTCCTTCCTTTCTTGTTTCTCTTTTTTGAGTTCAGAGGCATTCCCAGGAGCATACTAAATGAACCCAAATACCACCGCACCAGCCCCACGCAGAAACATGCAACCTTCTATTAGAGAGACGGGCTGGGGGAAGCCTCATAAGGATGCTATTATAGTGGGAGAGAGGAAAACAGCAGCTCCCCACGGCAGCTGTGATGCGGGCGGAGTGCCCAGGGGCCCCGTGGCGAGGGGCAGGGAGTGCAGGATGCCTGGTTTCCATGGAGGAGCGAGGCAGGGAGGCAGGAGCCGCCGGCCGCTGGCACCAGCAGGAGCGGTACCTGCTGCTATTTCACCTCCCATCAGCGCCCACGGCTTCAGGGGGCTCGCTTCAGATCCACTTACAGCTTCTGCTCCCTCGGTCTCGTCTCCTCTGGGGGAGGACCATGACTCAGAATACATCGTGCTGTGCCTGGTTTGGTGGGTTGCAGTGATTTAAAGGAACACAAACTGCTAGGCCTGAGCTTTAAATAAATAAATAAATAATCTAGCGAAGCAGCACAAGCCCAAAGCTGACTGACTGGTGGCTTTTGGCACCCTCTGTTCTGCATGAAGGCCCTGCAAATGTCTTTTGCACATCATAGTTTTTTGCCAAACTGAACATCATCTTAGCAGGGCTAGTGCTGCAACTCACAGGCCATTACCTATCAAACAATAAAAGTGATGGCTACTGGAGAGACAGCCTATTCACAGAAGGATTCTGCCAATTACCAGTATTTTTCAGAGATAAAAATAAGAATCTTCAATGCTGGTCCAGTACTGATCAGTATCACTGTAGTTGAGCCCCGAACCAACATTTCGCTGGGGCATTTATTTTCTACACATTGGAATATTACTGAATTAAAGTGATAGCAAATCTGACTCCCCATAATGTTCCCTTGCACCATATACACCATTTGTTCTTGTGAATCAGTATACACCTGCCTCATGTCAGATTTTCTCTGCTGTAGAATGGGTAGAAAAGTATTTATTGCATTTAGTTTATGGTAAGACCACAAGATCCTTCCAACATCTCTAACACAGAGTTCATTAGATAGAAGAACTTGTGTATGTGCAAAGCCCTGTGACATGTTTGTTCCCATTTTTGTCAGAAGGAAATAGGGGGAAGAATGCTTCCTCTTTGAGCTTCTTGGAAAGGCAGTAAACTATTCTAGTAGAAATCTTATCTAAGTAGCATCCTCTTTAAGACAAAAGAGCTCTGATGTGAAAGCTCAAAAGCTTTAAGAACAGCAAATGTCTTGTTGCCACATACATAAACTCAACTCCTCAAAATTGCTACGTGACGCAGCCACCTCCACAACCAGCACGACAGGGACCAAGATAGGTAAACATTTCCTAAGGAAAACAAAATTCTAGTTTTCTTATAGAGTGTTCCTAGCAAATACTCCTCTTGATAAAAGTTCAGGCAACAAGGATGACTGGTGGGGGATCCTTGAGCTGCTGAGTACAATGACAAGTCCTTCCCATCACAGTTACAGCCTCCTGCCCTCCCTGAAGCCATGCTCTTCATGCATCTGCAGAACACTGCTCATAAAATTCACCAATTCTCAGTCTCTGGTACCCCTGTCAAGAACACAAGTGGCAACAGAATGTCTCTCCCAACTATCTGCTGGCATTACTGACAGAGATAACACAGCAAGTTTGGATGACAGTGCTTCCTAATAGTCAAAAATGTTAAAAATGCAACCAAAACAGTGGAGCTACAACCTCTATTCACCAAGATACAGTGCTTTCTGTTGAGGTACTGAGAGAAAAACAAGCCAGCAAATTCCCTGATAGCAGACTGCCCCCAGAGCTCCTGGGCACTTGGAGAGATCCTGGTCCTGGGTGCCCTGCACCTGAAGGAGAGTTGGTGACCATGGGAGGTCAAGGCAGTAGACAAAACAGCTTGCTCAAATCAGTGCAGCCTTTTTAAACATGCATAATTGGCTCCAATGGCTGCAAAGAAGAAAGATTTAAGAGGGCCGGAGTGAAGGCCAGGGATGTGCTGCTGCTCTAACAGATTTTACACTCAGCAATGCAAGCCTAACTTCACCAAGAGAGAGAAGTGCAGTTCCCTGTGGAGGTGGATAGTCTTCACCTGAGCACAAGTTCACAACAACAACAAAAAAAAATCTCTGTTTTACACTGGTTTGCAGTGCCCACTGCCATGGGTTGCCTATCAAAATGAGATAACAAGAAATCAGCAGGCCAGACTGACCTTTGGAGTTACTTTAATCAATGAAATGACTGGGAAACCATTCAGGTTCCTTTAGATGTATGTTTTTTGTGCTTCCTCCACAAAGTAATATAAAACTTGAGAAGAGAGAAACAAACCAAAGAACGGAAAAGAAATATTGATATCTGACAAACATCTGGGAAGTCCCACTAACACTGGACTTAAGAACCTGGTGACTGCTCTGTTCAAAAGTCAACACATTTGAAGAGACAGCAGGCAGTGGCCAAAAACCCATCAATCAGCAGTCTGTTGTATACAACCCTTTCTATGTGTATGTATAGCTGTAGCATACAATAGGCTTCAATCTAGATGGCTATTGCAATATTTCAGTTAATTTGGATGGGTTTTTTCATTATATCAAATTCTTGTCCACAAAACCAGTCCAGTAAATCTATTTTGAAGGGCTTTTGTTAAAATAAGTTAGTTTTTAGGGCACTTTATCTAAAGAAGTTGGATACTTCACTGAAAAAATACAGATATAAAATTATAATCAACCTCCTCCTCAAAACACTTTAAAAGAAACCTTATTTATTCTTGGATTTTTGGGAGACTGCAGCCTACATATTATTTGTCATTTTAATCTCTTTGGCCAATTTGATAATTTAAATATTTTTTATTTTCCTGCTTGTGCCTCCAGAACGACTTCTTAAAATAAGGGAAGCCACAAACCAGGAATAATCAGTAAAAGATGGCATTAGGAATATTTTGTCATTTTAGGACTAGAGCTACTTAGAGAATCAGTAACAAATCGGCGAAAGAACATCAGATATAGGATGGTCTAGAAAAAAATTATTAATTCAAATGATCAGCTTTTAATGGATTTTTATATGCCATTCAGGAGTGAGCTGCCAGTGACAACACTTCCAAGCATATCAAATTTGCTATTAATTACAGCAAGTAGTTAAAAAGAGGTGAAACTGAGCACAAAAGTCTGTGTGTGGGTAAGAGACTTCCTATGGTAGGACATGTCTCCAGAGTGCTGGGTGATACCAACCAAACGTATCTACAATATACAAACCTGTAAAATTAAAATGCTTTCAGCTCCCAAAAGATTTTAGGGAACAGGAAGCATTCAGGTGTCTATTCAGGCTAGGTGAGTATGGGATGACCACCCAGGGCCAATCTATCAGGAAAATGGATGTGACTCCTGGGACAGGGGGCAGAAATCACCGAATGTGCAAACTTCTCACCTCACTAAGACACTCCTGCCTTCAGCTTCCCTCTGTGTTTAGGTATCACTTGCTGCCCCAAACTGGGACTTGGGTGTTGAGCAGGCAGCACAAATCACAACCAAATACAACTAACCGAAAGGAGGGAAAAAATCCTATCTCAGCAGACAGCTTAAAAACCAACTCCCCAAGCCCAGCGACCAGAACAGGCTGCACATGGAAGTAGCACCAGCAGCTGAAACTCTGGTGAGGAGACTCGTGTGGGAGTCGTGCTCGCGCTCGCTGAAGGGCTGTGGGCAGGTGGGAGGAACCTCGCTCTGCTCGGGGAAAGGAAGGCAACGAGAAGGAACAGGAGCCCTATTGTGATGTGCCTATGCTGGGGAACACAGAGGATGTAAATTAACATACTTTTCCCTCTACATCTTTCATGACTGATTCAAGAAGCCTGACGATAGGTAGTACGTATTACTGGGGCAGGCCACTCTCAGGCTCTGAGGACATGTTGCTGAGGAACAGTAATATAAGGACATGGTGTCTCTTCAGGTCAGGAAGGCAATCTGCAAGGGTTGGGTTGTCACAGCTGTAGCATCCCCAGCCATGCCTTGCCAGCCCCTGGATCTTTTACATCCAAACAGAGCAGGCAGCAGCAGAGCCTCCAGGAGCCCTCCTTACATTTCTTCCCAGCCTACCTAAGGGGGCACCTGACAAGCACTCCCTCTTAAGAGATAAAACTTAGGATCGACCCCTCTTGCTTCAGACCAGCTCTCAGCCTGACCAATCAAACTGCCACTACTCACTGCTTCTATTGAAATCCCAATTCCTCCTCCCACTCCAAGGATTTGAGGAATTACAGTGAGCACCTCCAGCACCTCTGACAACCCCCCCTCTTCCCAGACTGCTATTGTTACTGCAACTGCCTAATACATTCCCCCAGCACATTCCCCTACCTGTTCACAAGGATGTGGAAGACTTGTGGGTTGGAAGGGATGGATGTCAGCTGGAGCAAAAAGACCATGCATGTTCCCCATTGCAATGGAGGCTCTGGCTCAAAGGAATGAAAAAGCACACATGCACTGAAAGACAGCAAGTGCTTCTTGCAGAGCAGCAGATTTTTGGGGCACAGAGGGTCAACCTCTGTCACTGGGACAAGGCAGAGCCTTTTAATTATGGGCTCCCACAGCAGCCCTCTCTTACTAAGGCCAAACTAACAGGAGCTGTTATCTAAAGCTAGGTGTGTTTGTTGAGCCCTTTTACTTGCCTTGTCCACTTCTAGCACTATGCTTTCCAGAGATAGTTTGCTTATCTCTGAGCATGAGTCACACTTGGAACATGCCACACATACATAATGACACTCCAGTAATTCTTTTTCCTGGAGTTCTTTTCTCCTTTAATACCAGAAGAGGCTAGCTCTGTTTCTGAATGACTGTAGCACAAATCGGTGTGAGAAAGATGTGTAATTTTTTTCCTTCTAAACCATCAGCAGTCACATTTTCAAATGCAAACCCCAGTGTTTGGTGCTGACATCGGTTACACAAAACAAATGTGGCTTCAGCACTAAGACCCCTGACGCACAGGCTCCCCTGCTGGGGAATGTCCTGTCTGAAAAGGTTTTCCTTGGTATACAGCGAAAATTTAATTCCCAAGAACTGTCCAATTTTACCAAATGAATTCAGCAGAGTGTGCTGCAGAATCTGCCTCTTAATTTTACATTTTCTATGTGGAGAAAAGCAGGTTTTAGGCTCCACTGGACAGAAAATAGTATGCTAGACAGGACAGACAGCTCTCTATTTCAAAGAGTTGATAAACCTGCATATCTCAAGGCATCTCCTTCAGACTTACTAAATTCAGTCATTGAAAGGAGCAGATGTTAACTTTCCAGTTTCCATCTAATCAAGAGTTAGAAAGGGAGAAAGCTTTTCCATGCCTGAGATGCTAAAAAATTTGTCCAGCTGAGACAACTTCTTTAAACTTTAGAGTACAATGCAAATGTGTCTGAGTACAGTTGAGAGGGAAATCTGTTCTGAGGAAGCATATTTCTCTCTGTATTTGCAGCTGTGCCACACAGAAGCCAAGATGGCACCTATGAGAGAAGCACAAGAAGAACCAGCTTTGATGCTGGCACTTGTCACTACTCAATTATCTCTGTGACTTTATCCACCCATTGCAATTCCACAGGTACTGCAGCAAGAAAATCCTATTTTATCCTACAAGGACAACTGATTAAGCAATATTCCCAGTATCTTTACTGAAACAATAACCAATAGCATTTTATTTCATTTCCACTACAAAGGAGTGAATCCCACAAACAAACAAAACTGGACATCAAGCCTTCTCAAGAGAGAAAAAGACTCAGTCTCAGGCTTGTAACAGGTTTCCCAGACAACAGAAGATGAGAGCTTTAAGGTCCCCTCTTATCTCATAGCTCCACAGGCCAAGAAACAAGGAGGTCAAGGACACTGCAAGAGTGAGATTCCTACCTTTGAGGGCTGACAGTGCTTACCTCAAGTCATGCAGAGACAAAAGGTGTTAAAATGACAGCATTTTCACCAATGGGAATGTTAAATCATTCTTGTAGCTGTTTTACATCAGTTAGAATTAATCTTTCCCTATGAGCCCTAGATTTTTTGACTAAAGGTTAATCAGGCAGACTGCCTTTTAGTTGCAGGAATGTATTTTTATACTTCCTAATTCACTGCAGAAATAAGATTTTTATAATACTTCTGACCTTCACAGAGTGGTATTAAGATTTTATAATCACTCCCATGAGTGGCCTGCATAATTAAACTATGCCTTCATCTCTCCTGGACAGTGGGGCCATTACATGCTCATACAGGCCACTTATTTGCTGTACAGCCTTTTATACCCACAACACACAAAGAGTAGGAGGTAGATTTACAATGAATATGTGAGAGAAGAAGAGATGAAAGGACAAGGGTGAAGTGAGTTCAGCTAACTTAGGTGCTGATGGCAAACATGTGAAACAGAGACTTCCTTACCTACATAAAGTACTGGTATGTCTGTAACCCAGTTCCCACCTTGCTCATGCCCACCCACTGTGCACTATTCTTGAGTCAATTCTTCTTTGCCTCTTGGTGACTTCTGCTCCCGTTTATGCATGGCAGCACCATCAATGAAATAATTTCCCTATTCATTCCCCAGCCTAACCTTTTTCAGCACCATTTAGTTCCGCAGGAAAGCTGTCCCAAGGGTCATTCACTCCTTTTGACCTTCTCCCTTGTAATTACCAGGGCTCCATAATAAACTTAACTGTGGTCATACATCATTATTTGTGAGCACTGTTTAACCCACCCAGGTCCATCAGTACTAAATTGCCATCCTTAGGAAAGCTGGTGGCATTACTTTGGGTGCTTGGCAAATATGGCTGCACCCAGGAAACTCAGAAAAAAATCTCCATCAAGACAGTGCCACCAAGCCAGCTGACAAATCATCGCAGCTGACAAATTACCTCCTGATTTATTCTGTCCCAACAAATGTCTGCAAGGGCTGCCAGAAAGCAGAAACATTTGTTTAATCAGAGCCTCTGGAAAATTAAACACTTTTGATGCCTGTGATAGGTATCACCTTCCTCCCCCTCTCTTGCTCTGTTCCCCAGCCACGGTGCTAGAGATGCTCTCCTCCTCTGCAGCACAGTGAAGAACGGAATACAGATGAACAATTCAGAGCCGATAAATCCATCTTGTTTTACTTATTCTTGCTTCCTCCTCAGCTTTCCTCCCACTGCTGTCCCTCGCCACACAAATACACATACATATAAGTACTGTCTTAGCTAGGTCAGCATGATTTCTTTTCCTCCTTTTGTCCCACAGTACATAACAAATTAACCTCATCAATATCAAGACTCCCACCATGCCTACTGCACTCTGACTGCTGCTACATCATCTAGGTTCATACTGGCCTCTTGAGAACTGAACTCCCACTCCAAAGGATGCAACAGACAGTTATAAATTCTAAAGTATACTATTACCCCTTCCTAAACAGCTTTTTCTTTCTCAAACATAATGTTCAGATAAGATTAATCAAGGAAGACCTACTCAGGGAAGAGCTAATTAAAAGGTTTTTCCCCACACTTTTTGGCAAGAGACCTGGGGAGTGACAACTGCCTAATTTGGTTGCAGAATACTCCCTGCATGGTGCTGGTACACAAAATTATCACAGTGAGACTGGTAATGAATTCTGCTTGACTTCTAAATGAAGACTAAGTAGTTACTTGCCGATAAATACTCTTTTGATCTTCCTTGGGTGTTAAGGAAGTATTAGCAAAAAGAAGTATCCCTTTAAATCCTACCAGAAAGAACCTGGGTCTGGTCAGACTGATTCACAGTATACACACAGATCAGAAAGGAAAGGTTTTTGCTGCTTTTTTTGCTCTTTGAAGTGAAGAAGATGAGATTGATCAGGATTCACAACTTGCTACAGAGCTGCTCACAGCTGCTGATGGGAATAGAGATGCTTTTTTTCTGTCAATACAGAACCCATCCTGTGGGGTCTTACAATATTCATCTGCTGTTTTGCTGTGCCTGTCTTTGCTTTTTTAAAAAAGGGCATACTTAAATTGCTATTATCTTCCACACAACTATAATTTAAATGAAAATGAGGTAGTTTTCAGACATGTCCAGAGCACTCTAATTCAAAAAGGATTTTACAGGCATTTTTACTGTGAGAAAGCTGTTAAGAGTTCCTCAGAAAGGAAAGGCACACATGGATCTGTTCTTTCTGTGCAACCTCAAATGTGTCAGAGCAGTGAAATAAATGATGCTATTTCAGGCATAACATGTTGTGTTATTTTTGGTAGTTCCCAGCAGTTTGGTAAAATGGGAAATGCAAACAACCACCGTGAAAGGTTCTGTTACTCTTTCTTTAACCAGTAGCACACATGGATTTTTGCCCAGTGGTGACATTATTTAACATCTCAGGTGTTTGGTGGCCATGCTGATTTTATTGTGGTCACCAGAAATACCTGCAGTAGCAAAATACTTCCATTCAAAGACAGCCCAATGAGGAACTTGTGAATGTGACTTTTAAAATAAGACAGAGAGCACAGAAGTCTGTATATCTGCAGTTGTAAAAGTCATATTAACAAACATATCAGTGGGCACTGTTAGGGGCAATTAACTCCTGTTGGTTCCCTTGCTTTCATGTTCTGGAATCTCCAGAAGTTCCAAAACCTGATGCTCACTAACAATTATAAACGTTACAAATGAATTGTGCAGTATTCCCAGCCATAAGCACAGAAGCAGGAGTAAAGACTAAAAGAAAATCATATTAGTAAGAAGTACAAACAGCACGGACGGATATTCACTGGGTAATAGAATGCAATCTTAATGGAAATTTTAGAGCAGGACTGCCCTATTTGCTACTGTTTTCTGCTGCAACTACTATAATACATCTGGAAAACTCCTTTTTGGGGTAAATAACCTTAGCTCCATTGAGTACAAACAATAGCATTAATTAATTCCAACAAAGTTTTGTCCAGCTTATATTAGGATGAGCTGGAAGTTAAATGTGATCCACATTTAGAGGTTTTGTTACATTATGAGCAACCATGCTGAGGATAACTCTAGAGAATTGGCCTCAAAATGATGTCTTATCTCTATGCTTTTAACAGGAATGCTGAATCAAATAAGCTTGTCATAAAAATTCTTTTTTCCCCAGTCCTTGTCTGAACTGAGGTTGTTCCTGACAGATGAATGAGGTGCACATCTCCTTTTGAAGCTACTATTACTGTCTAGCTATGGGGAATATTGCAGACTGCTGTGGCCAAATGGCCATCTCTGTTATAGGACAGTGTCCAAATTTTGCTCTCTAGCTTGAGAAAAAGCAGAATGCAGTGCCTAATAAACCTTTTTACGTCATTCTTATTAATATATGGTAGCAGTTGCAATGACCTCATTTCACTTTTCTTCAGTCTTGGTAATCTGACATGCAAGGTTCAGAGCCTTTCTGTTCAGACAGAACCTTCAGACCATCTAGTCTGAACCCCCTCAGACTGCCATCTGGCTTAGATAGGAAGACACTGAGAGGTGTCAGGGAGACTATTTCATCGGTGTTTGTATCTCCATCAGTTTGATTTTAGAAATAACACTTAACAACCTATAATGGGCCTTCTGCAGCTGTATTCAACAGACACAAAATTGGCAAAATGCACAAAAATTGCGGGAATTACAACAGAATAGAACAAACATTCTTGCTAATGGATGGGGGAAGGCATCTAATACTCTTAAAATTTCCCTCTTTCTCTGTTTAAGATCCATCTCTCATCCATAGATATCTACAAATGAACACATATCTTCCACTGGACAAGATCAAGACAACAGCTATTGTAGCTTACAGCTGACTCCATGTCCTAAGTTGTACATGAGGCACTTTCTGGTTATAACTCTCTGCAAGAAAAGAGTTCACCTTCTATGAGAAAAGGAGTATCATTTTGTGGTTATGTTTTTGCAATAGACCTTATTTGTAATATGACTTTCCCACATACAATAGAATAATTAAACTGAAATCAACTTAAAAGTGATCATTGTGCTTTTTTTTTTTTTAAGGCAATTAAATGACAGGTTGTATTGTTGGTTACTGAAGATCATTAATTGTTATTGTAAATGCAGAAAGTATGCCCAGATATTTACCTACAGTATAAACTATAGAAATGATAATCAGAAAGGAAGTAATGTATACCTAAACAAATGCACATATAATATAGAGGGCCCAATTTAGATGCTTTTAAGTCTTAGCCATAGGTGGGAGTGCATTCATGCTGAAAGCGTGGTATTACTGTGGGAACATATTGAAGATGCAGATGCTGCCTTAGGCAGCCCTTCTTCCCACGCAAATCCTCCTTTGCCAACACTTGGATCAGTCTGCGTGGATGTAAGGTGCTGAGATAAAGTAATGCAGGCTCACACATGCCTCTTATGTCTGCTTCAAACCTGCCCTGCAACACTCTTCTCCCTGGTTTTTGCCACCAAAGTGGGAAGGTATGTTTTCTCAGGCTGGCTAGTTACTGGGGTTTTGAAGGATTGTAAAATGAAGTTCAAAATCCAAAACTGAGCTAGCTGCAATTTTTCTCTAGCCATCTGCAAATGCATTAAGTGGTGGTGTAAGCCAAGACAGAGAATATTAACAACATGAGTGGCAGAGCACATTTCAAATTGCACATGGAAGAATTTAGGTCCTGAGCTTGACAGCATAATGATGTGCTTCAGCTGTGGTGCCCTGACAAGAACAAGACAACAAAACAGCAAATGCTCTGGCAAATTCCCAGCCATGACTTGTAAAATGCTTAAAATGACCAGAAACAAGAAAAGTGCATACATATTTCCTGATGTAGGTATGATGTCCAATCTACCACATTAAAATAGGCTATCTCTGCATCTACCCTTGTTATACATAATCTAGCTGCCTTTTTTTTTTTTTTTGGTATTTTCTTCTAATACTAATTTTGCAATGTGAGTTTTACTCTTCATATATCAAACCTACTGTCTGTAATCTTACCCCTTCCCTCTCAGCTGAGCTTTTCAAGACCATTTCTGCAGCTGATGGAATCAAAAAATGAATGCTGTACTGCACTGTCAATAACTGACTCCCTGAAATTTTCACCCATGTATTGTATCTAACACCTCAAAAGTCTATTCCATCAGTTTTCCAGAAAAATGAGTATATAACCTCTCTTCCTACCCCATCGTCCCACAGTTCTGTTTCTGCCAGCCACACAGAACATACAAGAGAGAACTCTCCAAGGCATCATCTTGTTTCCTTATGCATGTGCTAATCATCTTGTAAGCAAGCAAGATACTTCCACACTGCAGGAACCTGAAGTTTAGCTCAGGCAAACAACACAATGCAACACACTCATGAGGAAAGAGAAATCATAAGGCTGTGCAGCAGCTCTCTTTCCCCATAAGACAGAGTTCTTGGTTCTCACTTATTAATTCATATGAATCTCCCTCTACATATGGGGTATTCTAGAAGCTGCTGGGTTTTTGTAGAGGAAGTGGAGCCCAGCAAATGTTGAACCTCTCAGAAGGTTGAATTGCATGGAATTATGCTTGTTCTGACCATAGACTCATTACAAATATTAAAGAGAATAGGTCTCAGCTTATAAAATATGGAAACTACAGTATAACAGCTATTAAAAAGCGTGCATTTGGGAGAAAAGATGAGGAGAACCCTTGAACCACTGTTTTTGCTGACATTCAGTGAAGCCACCACCAGTCACCAGAGTACAGCTTTGCCTCCACTGAAACACCTTTCAAAGCCAACAACTAGTTTTTCAAATGGCCAACTTCCCAAATGGCAATGAAACATTAAAATTCAGTATAGGCAGAAGATGAAATGCAAATAAGTATTTCTTATTTCTTTATCTTTAAGAATTCTTGCTTACTAAACTTGAAGTACATTTAGTTTCACTAGGGAAGATACCTACTGACACATTCCAGAAGTCAACTAAACATCACTGTGCTTCTCACTACTCTTGGCAAGATTTTGTGGATTGAACTGACATTGACATGGATTGCATACAGTTGCTTTCTATTGTGTTCTAGGATCCCTGGGAATAATTGTTTGACTCCAGACAGCATGAATGGAAAGCACGTGCTGGGTCTGTAGCTGATAGCTGTTTTTTTCTTAGTGATTAGAGTACAAGTGGCTTGAAAACTTTTACCTTTCCTCGCAAACAGTGAATCTTTTATAGAGAGCCCTTTACATAGCCTGATACTCACTGTAGTGCTCCACACTGCTCCGTCTGGCATATGAAGTAGATTAGCAAACACTCCTTATTTGTCATTTTTGGGAGTTCTGTCTTGCAGCTCTCTGCTCCCTAAGCCCCATATACTGACTTTGTGTAGCTTCCCATGGCTGCATAGCCTGAACTTAAACACGGGAGCACATTTGGAAGCTGTTAGCTAACAAAACCACATCAACAGAACTTTGGGGAAACAAAACCTCTGCCCCTAAATGCATTATAATTCACCCTGTTAGTACAGGAATTATAACCAAGATTGACCTGTTGGGAAATCGAGTGTTTTTCATATCCAGGTTAGTTGAGATACTGATCTATATTAAATGTCACTGACCACTAAGAACACCCTGATGAAGGGCAGCCTTCCCCTTGGTAGAACACCTGCTTTGTTCTTCTCCCAGAGTGCTCTCATACCTGAAATGAGAGTAGGGGACTATGCTCCTCCTTGCAACCAGCATAAAGAGCTACCATAGAACACAGAACAGAGGGAGCATATGACCTGGAATGAGCAACTATAGTCTGTAATAAGGAAAAGGGCAAATTTTGCAATCTAATTCACCCAGCCATTCTTGTTTTAAAGACAACCAAGAAAGGAGTAAGACTATCCAGAAAATTAAAGGCGTTTATTGGAATGGATTGGTGCCTAAATGCTTTTGGCACATAAACAGCCTGTGAGAAGAATAATTGGGAAGATATAAATGAACATAGGACCAAGTAACATTTCAGCTAAATATTAGAAAAATAGTGTCAGGCTGTGGAATTACCTTCCAATATAAATAGAAGAAATAGCCTAGGCCATTTAAAAGTTAGCTGGACAAATCACTTGCTAATAAGTTCCATGCTCACTGAGAGCCCAGAAAGTCTTTTGTTATCCACAGTGGACATAATTCTATCCCGATTACAGATGTAAAACATATTCAGATTAAGTAAAAATTTAATTTGTTATATTCTACTTTGGGTGCATCACTTATCTAATGGAATGTCTCCTAGGAAAGCAATTTAATAGTGCAGCCAATAACAGCGTCTGCAGTTTAAGTGGGACAGAATTAGCATAAATTCAACTTAACAGGGACACATTTAGCTAAGACCGATTGTGCTACATCACAGCAAAATTCTACAACCCTGAAGTTTTATAACCACTACATGACACTATAGGAAAAGCGTATATATTAAATACCTGACTAACAGAATGGGTGGTTTTAAGTGCAGTGGTGCATTTTTTCATTGCTGTCACATTCTGTTGCTGTTTGAGGTCTTTTTTACTCTTTTTTTTAATGGCCTCTTCACTTAGTTGGTATGGGCACTTATCAGAATGAGCAACTCTCCAAGTACTTGCACATCCTGCTCTACTACAATATGGAAACCCATGCCTTGTTATCCTCCTGCACTGGAAAAGAGGTGGTGGATGGTTGCTGCACTTCAGCAAATCTCCCAAAAGCATTTAGATTCTGAAGCAATTGTTTCTAGTATTCCTCACTATATTGTAGAAAATGACCTTTTCACATATTTCAGATTTTCCTCCTCCTCAGCAAGATGAAAGAGTCAAACAGAAATTAATCTGCCAGCCTGGAGATCCAGACAAATGCTATTGGTTTTTGTAGGTGAAGAAGAGGTCCAGGCTTTGTTAAAGGATATGAGCAATCTGTTAAGAACAGATGATCTAGAACCCATAGAAGTACATCACTGCAAGAATGACTCAGGCAGGAATCATCACAACAAACTTATAAATAGCAGACAAAAGTACCAATTCAAAATGAATTCTCATCTCATAAAGTCACGGTACAGAGCAAGCCATGTTGCCAGGGAGTTTGTTTAGTCTGTTACCTGTCTCCCATGCCAATTCTTGATGGTAAAGCTCCTCAAGCTCCTCATGGTCTAGGTAATTATAGGAAATTTTTCTTTTAATGTTAGCACGGACAGCCTGCCAGTGGCAAATTCCCTACAGTTAACTTTCAGTTGTCAGATTGTCAGTTAGTTTAATTTTTCTTCCTCTTCCTCAAGAATATGACAGTCATCAAGTCACTCTATGAATACCAACAGGAGACAACAATCTATTATCTCTCAGGTTTACTGTTGAATTAACCCATCTGTCCCCCAGATAAATATCTGATATCCACCAGACAGAATAAAATTTGAAGCACCTCCTTGCTCTGAGGTGATCAAAAAGACATTTCATCATCTACCCATAGACTGGATGGTTGGCTGCCATATTCCTGAAGAAGAGGAGGTATAATAAGTAGGTTAAATGAGTGAGGGGGAAGGTATGCAGTTATAAAAGGGATCTGTAGCAGCAACTTAATAACTTCCCACGTGTAACAAGAAATTGTAGCATCAGTGCATAACATTTAAAAGTTCAGAGTAGTAACTGGAACCATTTAACAGAATCACTAGAAAAAATCACAGCAATTATATTTGAACAACAATTATCAGTTGTTCAAAAGTGTGTACAGGCTCCATCCCAACCAGTTTCCCCTGGCTGTAATGAGCTTCTATAAAGTACTGTACTCTATATTCACCTTTTTTTTTTTCATGAATGAAAACTATAACTCAAAGCACAGGAAATAGGTCAGAGGTAACAGATGTAAGGCGCCAAAGATCGTGTTCCCCAGTCAGGAATATATAGGGACACATAAACTACTCATCAAGTCTACATTTTTATCACTAAAATTCTGATGGGTTTCCTTCTGCTGAGATTTTATTATCACTTCAGCATTTGGTTTTTCATAATTATTTTCCAAAGTAAGGTCATCAATCTTTAATAATATATTTGTATAAAAATTTAATCAGTTCATGATACACGGATTATGCAGTTTAGGACATAATATATGGTAGGGATTTAATTCTTTAAAATCTCTAAAATCTAATTAAGTTTTAATTAAAGGTTATGTCTGAAAAATCAGGGGTTCAGCCAGATGTGATTAGAAATACCCTAAAAGGAGCTGCTTTTAAAATTGTAATACTGAAATACTCTCACAATTACTTGGTAGGGAGGGAGATAACAAAGTGTGCATATGCACGTCTGTATGTGTGGTCATACTTTTGTGAAATGAGAGAATATTTAAGCCTCCTGCCATGAGAATTCTGATCAGATTATTTACTCATCCTTAAAAAAAAAAATCACATATCCTGGTAAATAGGAAGTCAGACAATCTGGAGAAGAACATGAGATACCCTACTGTGAACTGTATTTAAAATAAAATATTTTCAACTATTTCTATTATAAATCTCTTTCCATTATAGTCCTATCAGTACCTTTGGTAAAAGTAATTTAACTGGGTGAAGCAGAACTGGAAACATTACTTGGAATTATTATTTGAAACACATTCATTTAACCTGCCTACTGGCTTTATTCACGACTGCTACTTGAACTTTGACTAAAACCAAAAAAATATATTTTTTCTCTCAAAAGTGTTATGAAGAGT
The DNA here is from genome assembly GCA_003676055.1 of Chloebia gouldiae. NCBI lineage: Eukaryota > Metazoa > Chordata > Aves > Passeriformes > Passeridae > Chloebia > Chloebia gouldiae. The sequence continues at coordinate 45,223,871 of QUSF01000003.1, forward strand.
TACCTCCACTCAGATTTTTCTCAGGCTTCAACCAATTACAGGGAACACAAAAGAAGTTATGCCTGTGTGAAAATTTCACACCCCTTGGCCTTGAAATTTCAAGCATGCCAAGTTCCACTATGAAAATTAAGAGAATGATTTTCCCATTTCCAATTAGTTCTTCAAAAAGAAGTAGTGTGAAAAATAAAAGGGAAAGGGGATGATCTCTGTTCTCAAAGATGTGAGGTCTGCTGACTGCAGCAGGAAGACCTGAATGTTTAAGTTGAGCTCCATTCATTTGGCTTCTCATAGAAGCCAGAACACAATAATCAGCTGAATTGTCTCAGCTCATGATTTAAATAAAGCTTCACCTATCTGAAATCCTGGTCCTGGTAGTTAAAGCCCTCTAGAAGTTAGGACCTGGCTTCTGACAACAGACAAACTAAAAGACCTCCCATGCCTCAGAAAGAATACTATCAAGAGATGAAGTGAGGCCAGAGGACACTGATTGCAGTCATCCATCTGGAGAGGTTATTGAAAACAGCAGGTTTTTCAGGATGTCCTAAAAATTCATGTACTAGCACCTCAATGCTTTGAAAAATAAGCTACACTCTAAACAAAGAGGAAAAGAAAAGCTGAAATAAATGCTTGGTCACCTGTTGACCTCTCCATGCAGCAGCACAGAAGAAAGCCTTTGTGACTTATGTATGGCTATATAATTTACTGTTTGAGGAGTTCTGCAATCATTATACTTAGAATGGAAAGAAAAAAACCTGAGTTGCACATTTTCCTGTGAATAAAGGGACAAAAGTTTTCTGCACCTTGGTGATTTACAGTGGTTACCAGCCACGTTAAAATTCCTATTAGATGCCTCTCACCTGAATTTTTTATTAATAACATTTCCTGAGGCCCCATATTGGTGTCCAAATACATTTTTCCCCACTGCTTTTACTATGTTTTCAGTCTTTAATTGAATACCTTCAAGTCATTATCTTCTTATAGAAAAAAAAAATGCCTCCCCACAAGCCTTCAAATGCTGCACCCAGGATAAAAATAAGTAGAGCAGCTGAACATACCTATCAAATCCATGACATGCAAATTTAAACAAACCTAAACTTAAGCAGACAAACAAATGCATGCCAATCTGTGTGAAACACTCACTGGATTGTTCAGATGGTGCCTTTACTCTGCAGAATATTGCCTCCCAGACTTCAGACAGAAAAAGGAAAGCTATTAAAAATTCAAAAGAATGATGGGTTTGTTTTTCCCAGCTGATGAGTTTGTTGAAAAAGTGACCTTTTAGCTCAGTTTCCCAGAGCTGTGAACATTTTTTCATGCTTTTGATATATGTGCCAATTTAAAGTAAGCTATACACAGTAGGTGTTTCTAGAAATATTAAAATCTCAGAGCTTGTTTTGGACAGCCATTTGAAAACAGACTGGTGAAGGAAAAAGAGATATTGCTAATGTCTCCCCTAGAAAGGCACTCTTTTTTCCTAATTATATATCACTAGCAACATCAGACTTTCTAAGAGATAATGACATTAAACTATCATACTGGTTTCAATATTAGATAACTTCTTTCATGTCATGCTTCCAGTACAAGTGCCTAGACAAACTGTGTAATAAACTACTTTGAAACAAGCAGAAGACATTTGTCTTAGTTTAGATAAGCTTTCTCAAAAACCTGTTTACTTTGGCAGTAATTTTCAGTGAGACAAACTATCACACCAAGTCCTACAGGCTTATATTCACCTATTGAACTGCAAAGAGCATTAGTATTAATAGAGGCCACATATGTACATTTCCCTCAATATATCAAAACAGCACTGCTATCAGGCAGAGAAAGAAAGGCCATCATGAAGGAATCCTTTTTTTTGCAGGCATTCCTTGCAGGTCGGAATCTTTAGAAGAATGCTAAGAGTCTGAAGATAGATGCATAAAGACCTTGCTTGACTTTCTGGAGCATCCAGAGAAAGCCAGCTTCTGAGCATGATTTGTTAATTGCCCAAATTTGATATTAAAAAAAACCCTTTTGAAACAGAAAGAGACTGCAGGATGCCACTTCTAGTTGCATAATCTTGTCCATGAGCATCTATATCAAATACCCAGAAGACTTAACAGCAGACACCATATTTGCCTTTTGTGTACTTTCCAAATAACTTGATGTATCAGGCATTGTGTCTAATTTTTTTTTTTTTCCTGTTGAAAGAAGTGTTTCTCCTCTTTGGGATTTTGCTAGGATTCAACTGAAGATTTGTATCTCAGTGTTTTCCTTATGTATATAAAAAAAGACCAAAAACTATGTGAAAAAGAGGTCAACCCACATCAATGTTTCTGTCATTTATTATCCAGATTTAGGACAAGAGCACACTACATACAAGAAATGTAGATCAAAGGCTCATCACTGCACATGCTAACAAAATAAACCATAATCATGTTCCATTTACATAGTTTAATCTTCTTTCTTTCAGAAAAAAAAATGCCCCAAATAAGGACAAGAGTCAGTCTGGGATTTTAATCTGCACAATTAAATAATTTATTATGCAGCATTGTGGCAGCATGGAGTACTTTAGGGAAGGAATTAAGTTTTAAATAATGGGACTCAGCAACATCCAAAATGTATGCTTTTTATGTTGGCATGAAAAAGGAGTAAGATTTCTCCTTGCTGATGATATGTAGGATACTGCACTCTGTAAAACAATGTGGTGAATATGAAGCCAAACAAAAAAAGAGCTTTGTTGAAGTAATCAACATATAGTAAATATTACCTGCATATTGCAAAATACATATGAAAAATATTTCTGTAATTAAATTTTAAGAAGGCAGTGAAACATGCTTCTTTATTCTCTTATTCTTATTTGTGATTGAGCAAATGGGTATAAAAAGTAAAAATAGCCATTTTTTATCTCCAACCAGGCGAAAGCTCATCTCTCTGCTCTGCTGCTGCTGTGCCCATGGCAACATTTACCAAATCATGGGCAGATTAGCGATTAACCTAGGAAAACATTAGCTTACTGTAATGCATGACATGTTTTGACAGAGAGATGAAAACTCATTGGCCCAAGAAAATACAGGAGAATGTACAGGCCTGTGGTTAATGTATATTTATGTACAATATTGTACATACATGTAGACTCAGTACACACTTCAATTAATTCATGCAATATGTTTGCTTCAATTATCAATGGATGACATTTGCATATTTTTCAATTGGCATTTAGATATTCCCTTTAATTTTGAGAGTTTGAGTGGAAATCATACACAATGAATATTATCCCTTCTTTTTCTCTCTTAGTTATTCTGGTCTCACAGTCATAAGCTGGGAGCAACTTTCATTACTTGAAAATGGAACATAATCCTGAATAAAAATGAAATTAACTTAAAATCTAATAACTTCTCTGCACTAGCATATGCATACATATTGTGGAAAGGCTTTTAAAATTCTTTAGGTAACTACATTGAGGACAGAGGTTCATTTCTACCTTTCTGGGGGCTCCTATCAACCTTAGTGTTGTAATTCTGAACAATCTCTGTTATAGCTATTACAATAACACTGCATCCAATAATGGCTGTGTATTGTCAATTAAGATCTATTAGAAAACACAAATTCATCTACAAAAACAAACAAACAAACACCCAAAAAAAACAAACCAAAAAAACACCTCACAGAAAGCTGCAAATATCAGGCAGGTGGCTACCCATGTAAACAGTCTACATCACCAGCCACAGAGTTATGAGAATTAGTACCAAATTAAGCTTTGACTGGCTGCTGGGAATACTTTGATGTTGCTTTCTTTGAACACATAACTCTTCCCTCTCTTCCCCCAGGTGAGGTTTAAGAAAAAAGACAGCAGTAACAGCACAGTGGAAATGCCACAAACTGTATTTCAAAAGAGAGAGCAAGGAAATGGCAGCTCACAGGTCACCAGTGTACAAGGTCATGAGTGTAAGGCAGTGACAACTGGCATCACTTTGCATTATGCTCTTACAGGATGCCCTTCCTCCTCTCCCCCGCCTTCTCTAAGCAGACACAAATAGATATTTTATTCCTCTGACAAATCTCTGACATGAGAAATGGTATTTCAAAACAGAGAACGGACTCCGTTTTCAGAGACAGCTTGGAATTAGGTATTTATAGTAAAACAACATATTTATATAAGGAGAGAGAAAAATCTAACAAAAAGCTTGAAATGTATTCAGCACTGGAACCTTTAGCACATCATATTCAGCTCAGTTGGTAGTTTGCATACCTCATCACATGCATCGAGCTGCCAAAGATAAAGAATTCAGCATCTAAACTCACAAAGCTCTGAGAAGCTGGTGGCAAAGGGGGTAGGATATGGGTACCTCAATGTCAGTGTGAGCTGTGTGGGGCTCAGCTGCAACCACAGTGGGCAACAGCCACACACACAAAGCAGGCTTGTTGGCCTGGAATCACAGAATCTCCTGAATTGAACAGGACCCTCAAAGGTCACTGAGTCCAGCTCCTGGCCTGCACAGGGCAGGCCCAAAGTCACACCATCTGCCTGAGAACATTGTCCAAACACTTCTTGATCTGTACCTGTATTTGTCAATTAATTGACTTACAAGTCAGAAAGCAAGATTCCTTCTGTCTGTTATTTCAGCATATCAAGGCAGAATTTTACTATGGGGAAAGAACAGCTATGGATGGAACAGTGTTAGTTCTTCTACAAGATACACATGATATACTTTACTCATTACTTAAACAAGCTTTACAAAACACAACAGATATGCAGACTATCTAGAAAGGCTGGCATCTAGAGCTCTTTCAGCCCAGCAACACTGTAACTCTGACAGCTGACAATATCTTATGCCCTACTACTTATAAACTACCCAATCTACGTGCACTTTGTATGTTTATACTTTGTATAATAGTTAAAGTAATGTCAATTGTCTCAAAAATTCTAGGTCTGTTGCACAGCCCTGTTTTTTCACGTTCTCCTATAAAAGATTCTTGGTCTATCTTGGGAAAAATCCCTTCTCATTTGGCAACTCTCATTTTTTTTTCCAAAATCAAGATAGAATCATGTCAAGACTAAATTTATGTAAGCACATAATTCTTGATTTAAAATTTTTGTTGACCAAACTTTCTTCTCCTGTAATAATTTAAAACTCAGGCAGAAGCAGGACTAATGAACAGACCTAGGCCTCAATCCAAGTAAGCACTCAAAAGCCCTGAAAGAAGGAACTCTGCTGAAAATCGTGGGCCAGCTTTCTTGCTCTGGACTTCATAGCCAGTTCATGGGAATCAAAACACAGCCTGCACCACTCAAATTCCTCAAAATGCACAAAAATACTTAAAAAGATCCCAATATTAGCCATCTATTTCAACTGGTCTGGGTACCTACTTATTAATTTTTTTGCCATTTTAGTTATGTAGTTGTAATTAGATGCTCTTTAAGGTTCCTTCCTAAAACTACTCTGTGATTCTATACAAATGTAAAAAAATCAAAACCAAGAAAGCCCCAAACCTGAACAACTGCAAAATCAAACAAATCAAACAAAAAACTCCAAAACTACCAAACGGGACAAAATAACCACCAAAAGCTGGACCCAGTAATTCTGTGCAAAATCCCTGATGCAGATGTAGCACAGAAGCACTTTCATTGTCTGGGTTGATTGTGTAACTACACAGAAATTACACAGGAAAGCGGCAGAAAAATGCCCTCAAATGAAGCACGCTGTATCTGCCCCAGGAGATGCACAGCTCTGTTACAGATGAGCCCTTGGAGCAAACCTGCACCACAGGCAAACATTTTTATGGAACTGAGGTTATGAAGTCTTTCTAAGATGTTCCTTTAAAAAGCAATTCTAGATATTATGCCTGTAAATCAACATTTTTTGTTAATGAGACAGTGGTTACACTAGCTGACTCTACTGTCTGAAAATCATAATCCTGAGATTTAGACTGCACTCAAATGGGTCATACATACCCAAAACCTAATCATGATAATTTTAAGTGTTTGCCTATTTGGCTGGTATTTACTTATAAGTCAATTCCAGCTGCTGGAAATTTTTGGCAGAGCCACCATTTGCACGTAAAGCCAGTTCTACTCCTAGCATCAGTTCTACACCTCAATTCTAACCTCCCTGTTACTACTCATCATGTATAAAATCTATATTGTCTCCTCATAAACTTTTCCTGCCCTTCAAGCTGCCACAATGATTTCTGGGACCACTCTCTATAAACCACTCCTATGATACAGACTAAGACAGGCTCTTGCTGGTGTTTCAAATGAATATACACAGTGTCTTTATCATTGCTCTTTGCTCTCGTTTATTTTTGTTGTTTTGGTAGGTTTTTCTTTCAAATAATTTCTTTTGGGCTCTTAATCTTCATCTCCACATGCCAAAGAAAAATGGTGAACAAGGCACACAGCTCTCAGCAGGAGCAGCAGCAACACTCAGAACCAGAAGAACAGCAAAACTGACAGCTGTGCTTTTCTGCACTGAGCACAGTGGGTAAATCAATACCCCGGCAGCCCTGCTGCCATCTGTGGAGTTTCTGGAGCAGACTGGTTATTTATAGAAACTTGTTTGCACAAAGACAATATTTACCTGTCGGGGCTGTCAAAATTTGCAATCCATCTTTGCTGTTACCCTACTGTTTTTCATGTCAATAGTGGAATTTTCCAAAAGAAAATACTGTAATGTTTCCCCTCTCATAAACGTTTCCTTCCTGCAAGGGTTGGTTACGTTAATTGTTGCAGCAGGAATGCATCTGGTTTCCATAGGGCCTTGGGGATCCTCCAGAATGCAAGAAAACTATAGGGATGTCAAACCTAAAAAGCCCATTTTTCTATCTTGTTCCAGCAGCAGCAGCATGGCATTTCCCTGCCAAGGCCTAGCTGAGATTTAATGCTACAAAAAAAACCAAAAAAAACCCCCAATCATTCCAACTCTGCAATCTGAAAATGTTTTCTTTTGGAATGTTTGACCGCTGCTGCTGTTACTGTTGCAACCACAACCATTATTTTCAAGCAGTCAAGAATTTTAACGTGAAATTTCAGTGTTATTTGCCTTTAAAAGTGAACGCAGATTCTAAGGCAAGAATGAAATGTATGGGTGATCTCAATCCTGGCTCCTTAGAATCTGAGAAGGAGGAACAGACTTCTGGTTTCTGTACCAGTTTCTTCAGGTCAGAGACTGGACTGCAGTGCCAGGCAGAGTGAAGTACTGGGGATGGCTTCTGCCAGTACCTTTGGGTGGCTGTTTAAAGGCTGTCATTAATTAGGACTGTCCTCACAGAGATTTCAGTTGTCAGTTTTATGAAAATAAAGGGTTATTCATAATCAAAGACCTATAGAAAATGGCAGTCAAACCCAACATCATAAATCTGTATCATTTTCCATCTTATTATCTGCTGCTGTAAATCACTGAGAGACTCAGGGTGCAAAGCCAGCTCATGAGAGCACCTGAAATTTAACTCTAAGTGAGAATACCATCACCCAATGGGTCAGCACCCAGCCACATCACTGGCCAGCAATCTATGCGTCCTTGCAGGACAGGGCTGGAGAAAGCAGGGCAGGACTTAAAGTAGAGCAGGGCTTAAAGTAGGACCAGTAGAGGCATTCTTCAATAAATGGTTTAGAGAATTAAGGATTAAATTATTCTGTCAGATGAGGAATGGATTCTGTGATCTGTAGAGCAAACAGCAGTGGAAATAGGACAGTACTTAAATACATGCCAGGCTGGAAGCCATCTGAAAGATATGGGGAACAGGTGAATAAGGATACTAAAGAGAAGCAGAAAATATTTTTGATTTGCTTCTGTTTGTTGTAATATTAATTACTGAGCCTTATGACAAATAGCTTCCTAGCCTTTGGCTAAGAAACGGTGTAGAGCCAGAAAATGGAACAGGGAAATTTTCTCGTTCTTGTTTTCTCCACTGAGACTCACAAAAAGGTTCCTCTTTTATATAATATGGTTTCAGATTCAGATTTTTGAGTATTATTTAAAGAGCATGTCAAAGCCACAACAAAGTAATTCTTCCTCTCAGATAAGGTCCACGAACTCCCCCCAGGGCAAGTATTAGAGAGCCTGCAGGAAAACTGCTTGTTAGACAAATGGTGCCACAGATGTTACTTTTATCTGACGTACAAAGCAAGGATGTTACATACAAGGCACAGATACCCAATTACAAAAAGTACCATTTTTAAAACAGACTTTTCTCCAAAACAAAAGTCTCTTAGATTTTTCTTTTTCTTTTTTTTTTTTTTTTGGGGGGGGGGGGGGGGGGCTGTGACAATTTTTTAGTCTGGTCTCCTCCACTAATAACTGGCATTAAAATTTTTGAGAGCTGATAATGCTCAGGACCTCACAAATTCAATCTCCTGATGACAAATGCTCTTGTCATATGTGCACTATATCCACAACTGCATAATCCTTTTCCTTAGCATAAGCATCTGAAGCATAGTATGGAACCTCCAGGGCTCGGAGTTCTCTTGCGCTCAGATTTATCCATAGCCAGAACATGGTACTTTTCATTGCACTTCATTATTATCCAAGTTTTATGTTTGTAATATCAATGCTTCTATTGTGCTTTGCCAGACGTAGTCTAGCGACCACTGTGCTATTGCTCCATGTTGATTAGATAAATGTTTGTTCAATCCTGCCAGAAAGCAAACAGTGCCTCTATCCCAAGTCTTTGCTTTTGTTAAGCTTTGACGGGTCTCACAGCAGTAAGAACACTCCATCAAAAGAAGAGCAGTCTCAAAGAAAGGGTAATGGGAAAACAGTGGCTGAATCTAAGTACTACACTGGAGCTCACAATGTCCATGAATACCCAGAAATTCTCATTAACTACGGATAGCACAATATTAGCAATTTGCACTACTTGACTAAATGTTAGTTAAAACCTTGACAAGCACTACAGTCTGAAGCTTCATTTCTCACTTTAAATACAAAAAACCCCCCAAAACTCATCCCTTTAATTTATGCACTGTACTAACATTCAGGTTGTGCGTATATAATTGCTGACTGCTACAGGTACCTTTGTATGACCTTGGACACATAATTTAATCCTTCCATATGTTCATTATCCTCTTGTTCATACTACCACATCTAAGAAAATAAAACTAATGCTACAGGTAGTATAAGTATTTCTCGTGCATATGTTGCTGCCACTCAGGGATTAAACCACTGCCACTTTGGGCTACAAGATCCAGGAGGAAAATTGAAAATTTTGGGTACTTTTGCTTTCCCCTGAATTACCTAAGAATTTAATCAAAGAAATGTACTTTTCAGATACTATTTCATTTAAGAAATGAAAGCCTGAGATAAGCAATTGCTTTGATTTATACTATGGAATAATACAGGCACATAGTTCTCCAAGAGGATCCACCTGAATTAAAGGGCATTGGGAAATGTTGCATCCTGAAGCATGCAGCAAGACAGATGGAATAGGAGTTTAATGGGGTCCTCTGCTCCAGTGTCTATTACTGAATTCCAGGAATGGGACCAGGATGACCCAAGTGATCCTTTTCAGTTCAGTGTTCATTAGTCTTTCCCTCATAAGTTCTATTTGAAAAAAAAAAAAAAAAGGAAAAAAAATCTGATTTCAGCCCTCAGCATACTTGTGTGATTAGGGTAATGAGGAAGAGACCATTTTACACAGCAGTCCATGGATTCTTTCTCTCTTTCATATTTCAGAATGCAGCTGGTTTCAAATTCCCAGCTGGCAAAAAGGGGACTTCTCACCATAAGTAGTCTGCTTAATCTGGGGATTTCTCAATCAGGCACAGATGAAGTAGTGACATGATTACAGGCCTTGGTCAAGTGTTGCAATGCAAGATGATTTATACTAATCAGCATTCGCTAGAATCAGAGCAAAACAAATCCAACACAACTACAGACCTTGAAAGAAGTCTTAGCCCACCACTCTTTTGTCTGAAAATACCATCTTGACAGATCTTAGCCAAGTAATCAAACACTTACATGTAGTGCACAACACATCCTGGCCATCAGAAACATCAATGGCATCTGTTAAACACTGTGTGTAAATTCCCTTTTGGTGTTCACAGGTTGGTTTTGACCATTGGGAAAACTTAACACTTCTCAAATTTCAGTGCAGTGGTGCTCCTTATACCTCTAGAGATTTCCAAGTTGTCAGAAGCCATCCACTGTTACCCATGATAAAAAAACCCTTTCTGTCTCTGCTCTACTGAATACTGAAATGAAATGCTTATGCTAAGACAGATGTGCAAGTGTCCTGATTTGTGAAGGTATGCATGGGCTATTTTAAATCAAGCTTAAAGAGCAATTTACAGACAATTTAGAGGGCTAAAGAAGAAAAAAAAAAAGATGGGAGAAGTCTATTTCACTGGCTTCACTTAGCTTTTGGGGCACTGTGGAATAGAAACCAAATGCTTTCTTGCTGTGATATCATGATGGCAACTTCTTTTTCTCCCTCAAGTCTATTTTGATGCCTCAGAGTGAAGTACCAGCCTTCATTTGGCCACTATGTGTTATCTGCACACTGACATGTTAGAAAGAAGGATGTGAGAGAGAGGGACAAAGAGAGAGAGAAAGAGAGAGAGAAAGAGAGAGAGAAAGAGAGAGA